>JAPYZR010009070.1:0-13167 GCA_030522945.1 Trichopria nigra | reverse complement strand
AGAAAAGTTCTGAAGTGAAACATTAAAGTTATATTTTTTTATACTTGTCGGTAGTGTAGGGAATTCGTGTGGGTAAGATTTTGAATGTTCGGGATCGGTTATTCAGGTTTTTTTGTGGGTTACGATAATCGTGTTACCTTGTTAAGAAGCTGTCGGGTCATTGTTAATTGTGTTATTATAAGCTAGGTGAAGTTTTGAAGATGGGATCGATTTTACCTACTATTTTGAGTTTGCCCCTTTGTAAATATATGTTACATACGGGTAAGTTACGAGCACGTAACATTAGCAGCAGTAATGCTGTTGGTACGAATATATGTTGACCGACAATTGCGATGAACAATAATACTCGACACATTTTTTCAGCTTTATGTGCTTTCTGTCGCCTCGTTCAAAACTTTCATTACATAATGTTTTTAAACCACTTTCTTTCACTCCCACTGTCTCTTTATCACTTAGTGGATAATCACATAACAAAAAATGTCCGCCGTTTTCTTCCATCGCTATTTGCCTTTTTCTCCGCGAGTCGACCGTTCACTGCCGAGACACGCTGGGAACTAACTCACAACTTGACAAATACCACATTGACACTGAACACCGACGACAGCCGGACAGGCTAAGATCACAGGAACATCTGGCGTTTCGTCTTCACCCCCTTTCTCCTTCGACTAGTGTGAAAGAGGCTTCGGATGAATGCCGGAAGGGTATCATATACCTGCGAGTGAAAACCTTGTTTGCATTCTTTTCATAGACACGAAAACTTTGAGAATCACAGAAACTTGTGGATTCTTATTTAGCACACAAATATTTCTCTCCATTATTATCCAACGATACAATATAATTAGGAAATATAGTTATTATTTCATTTATTCAACACAAAATCAATATTTTTAAACATATTATAACGTATACCGACGGTGTCTTTCCCCGCCGCGGACGCAGTGGTAGCATAGACGGTGAGACAGCGTAGCTGGTTTTAGGAGAAACGAGGAGCCCCGACCAATGGGAGTGCGTCGCGGCCGAGGAAGCCGGCCAATCCGAGCATTATGTAACGGAGCGGCCTAGGCGAGCGCATCGAGGCGTCAGTTCGATTTTGGAGTTGGATGGAGACGAACGGAGCTACGGGAGGCGAAAGAGTTTCCTTCGTGTTTTCCGAGTAGCGTATACGGACGAAGTAACAGTATCAGTTTTGCGGTTTGGACAGTTCCACCACCGTGAGGATAAATCGGGAGAGTCTTCGTGACATTAGTTGTCTGGTCCTTAAATTTGTATCGCAGATGGGTCTGCAATCGTCCACCCGTCAGGAAGTTGCGGAAATTAGCGACGCCAACGACAGGCATATTACCGTAAGTGACCTCGGCCTTAATTATATCCTACTGTGATAACTATGATGAGCAGTCAATAAAGGACATTATTATTTTCTTTATAAGCAAAAATATATGACCCTGATATTTTTCCCTGTGTGTCTCCCCTTTGTTCCTCCGCCGAAGTGTAATTAGTGTCGCGAGTGTTCGTGCTTCATTTTCGGGCGTGGAAGGAGACGGAGCTGTGACCCCCTCTGGGACAGCTCGTGCTCTCGTAAACGAGTGCGGGTACGGGTACCCAGGGTTCCCAGCATATCGAGATGATGTGTCGCCATCTGCGGTGTACAAAGTAGCCAACAATCGCCAAATCGAAAAATTTTTCCCAAGGGCGCGAAAATTCAAATATCAATTTTGTACTACTAAAATAAATAATAAATAAATCTAAAATATTTTGTAATAATTTTCATAAACATTTGTATGAACGCAAGTAAGCCCCCATTTCGACGCTCCATCAGCATTTTGATGACATATTGTACAATTCGTGTTTGCCTGGGAGCCTTTTTATATTTATAATGCCTATAGGATAATGGGTACCCCGAACTAGCCGGGCTCGGGACGCATAACGGGTTTATGAACCTCGTCAAGCCTGTTCACCTGGCGCAGCGTCTGCCGCGACGCTAAAGTCCTCAGGTAGAATGGTGAGCTAAAGGCCGCGGACCGGAAAATAAATCCGGCACGTATAGTCGTGGGTTCGAGGGCCGCCGTGGGAGAAAGTTCGTCATAATTATTGGCTGCCAACGTAGGGCACATTTTGTTCATTTGCGGGCGCGTAGTAAGAGATCAAGCGCGTCGGGAGCATAGTAGTACCGACGCGTGTAAAGCCGCCATTAGTGCGTGGCGTCGGTCGGAATCCGCCATTAACGCGTAGCATCGGTCGTAAGCCGCCATTAGCGCGTGTTGTCGGTATAGGCGCGGCGTGGTAGCAGCAGCCGCGGCGCCCCGCAACGCTTTCCTACGCCAGAGTCTAATAGTACCGGTAAAGCGGCAGTGTATCCGTGCGCGTGAGTAAGGGAGACAAGCCGCGCGTAGTATAGTGAGAGCACGGGAAGAGTGGGACTGTAGAAGAGAGCGGCAGTAGAAACAGACCTTGCGATAGGACGTAGAGAGCTAGTGCCGAGTCACAGGACCCGCGCCCCAGCCCCTACTCCATAGAGGAATATTATTTCGTTTATGTCATTTTTTATGATAATTATAATAATAATAATTTAATATTCCACTGGTTTACTTTACAACCAGGAATATAGATTATAGATAGATTTGGAATTTTGGAGCTGGTGACTTTATTTGACACTTCCTATTCGCCTTGACACTTTGTCCGAATGTCGAACTTTTGTGTCATGCTTCTTGAGGCTCTGAGGCCTCTATATTGAGTCCATTTTGAGTTTCTTATAGAACCTCAAACTGGACTATCCTTTAAGTTTTCGGAAGAAAGAAATTCTTTGCCGAAGATCTTTATGTCGGTATCGTCAGCAACCAATTCGTCCATCTATGCCGTAGCAAGTGTGACGTGGAGATTACCCCATCTTTATCCGAGGTAATACCCACGACGCACCGACCGCGGAAAATCGTTGACGGTACCGGCAACTGCCGATCGAGGGCGACAGCGGTCCCGAATTCGTACATTCGCCAGCAATGTTTAATTTCGATATTTATTTTCATAAATTCGGAAATATATTGCCAAACGGGGATTCGAACTCGGGACCTTCGCGACGATCAAGTTCATGCGAACTAAGCTGATGCCTTAGCCCGCAGGACCATCTCGCCGCTAACCAGGGATATATCCTTTTTATATTTTTTCTGTGTGCATTTATTCATTGGTGTTGAGGTCAATTGGTGTAACAAACGGTTATATAATCGGCATCTTACACCGCGCTCGGGTTTACCAAGGAAGCGCTCAATCGGGAGGTCCAACCGCGTGAGGGAGGCAATATCGCGGACCCCGTTATCGACTTACCTTGCGGCCATTTCCCTCGGACAACGGGCAATCCGGGCGTAGCACGTGACCAGTTTAGTCAGTTCGCGCAGCCACCCGTCGAGGCTGGGTTGCCGGATAGGGACGATAGGTTCCATCTTGAGGGAGAAACATTGTATGAAAGTGGGAGAGAAACGCGAAATGACAAGGTCGAATAAGGGTAGCGCGAAGAAAACAACCACGCAACGAGAGTGGACTCTTAAGTCCAAAATGGAGCAGATCCTGAAGGTGGTAAACGCCCTTAAATTAAAGCAGGTCAAGGACCAGCTGAGGGCCGAGGGATTAAAGAGCTTCGGGGAAGAAATAATCCTTCGGGACCGGCTAGCTCGATTTCGAACTAAGGAAAGTTTTCCCACAAGCCCGATCACGTGGGACCGCGAGCACGACCAGGTAGATGAGGCCTCGCAAGACGAGGAAAAGAGTATTGTAAACAAACAGGTCTCGGGGGGACGAAGCCCGGCGAGGCCCTCCTGGCCCCAACGGAGGTCAAGAGAGCGGGACTATCAGGAAAGCTGCCGCTCTGCGCACCTGTCAACCCGACAGCAGCACTGGCCCCAATACCCGAGGGATGGGGGTAACAGCGCACCATACCGGTGCAACCCCCAGAATATGCCGACTAGACGAGGCGTCCGTATGGTCAGCCCTGTCCTCCCAAGAGGACGAAGAGGGGCAAAACCCCCATCGACGGAAGAGTACGGCGCCCAGGATGACTCTCTTCACCGAAGAAGAGATCGGGTCAGACAGATACAGTTTCAGCAAAGAGGAAGTGTTAGCCTCTACGAGAGTTGGCTTTCAAGAACCCTCTCGGGCGATCAGCCGGCAACGAGAGGACCGCTCCCCAGCCAGAAGACAGCCTCAGGGTAGCTGGGTGCTCAAGCAGCTGCGCTCCTGGGGGTTGAAGTTCAACGACGGTAGGGACCCCCAGGCAGAAGACTTTCTAGAAGGGCTGCACGAGTGCATGGATTGCCTCGACCTCGAGGAGACCGACGTACTGCGAATGCTGCCAGGAATTCTCAACGGTGCAGCCAGGCACTAGGTAAGGGAGGAAATCACTGTACTAAGGGCCTGGAGGACCATTGAACGGAGGTTCAAGAAAATATTCATCGAGGAAATAGACGATGAGGACATCCTCATCGGGATCCACGAGCGATTCCAAGGCCCAATGGAATCCATGCGGGAGTTCGTCGGAGAACTGCGTCGTCGCCACATGAAGATGAAGGGGCCCCCCGTGGAGAAGAGAGCGCTAAAAACGATTGTCCGGAACCCACGGCCGGACTGTCGTAAGGACCCGGGCATTACGAAGTGTGGAAGGTACCGGGATCTGATGGAGTTCAGCTGCGAGGTGGAAGAGGCAAGACGGCTAGACGCCCGCTACCGACAACGAGTAGCGCCACGTAGAGAGGGTGTGGTGAAGCCGAATATTCGACCGGCCCGAATCGCTGCGGGACATATGAGAGGCGGGTCATCATAGTGCCCGTCCTGCAGTTCTTCCAACGTGGAACCAAGAAAAAAGAACCGTGAGTCCCGCAAGAATGGACCGCGAGCGGGTAAAGTGGAGAAGAATACCCCTCAGTCAGCCCGCAAGGCGTCCAGTTAGGCGTCCACCAGCAGCTCCGACTAAGAGGAGAAGAAGTCACGGCGAAGGACACGCGGCAACAGGCGCAGGCGACGAGCATCGCCACGAGAACAATACGTCGCGACAAGCGCTGTACTCGCGCCCCCAGCATCAGAGCCGCCGTTGCTAACGAGGAGGCTAACCCCGACCCGTAGGGTGCTTCCACCAACATCAGCGGTTAGAACGCCTTCACCAAGGCAAGAGAAGAGGAGACCGAGATATCATCCCGTTGAACCGCCTCGGGAAAGGGCACAAGCGAACCCCAATATCATCCAGCGAAGGAGGCGGGGATCGCGAGAAGAGGCCCGAGTGTGATCGCGTGAGAGGCCCGCCACTATACCTGTGGCGGGACGGACTATTTCGCGCGCGAATATCCGGAGCCCCGGCAGTGTTACGGGTGTGGGCGAGTAAATATGAACCGCAGTGAGTGCCCCCGATGTGCCGAAACTGAGTTTCGATATTCGGGAAACGAGCGGCGCGGGTCGAGGACCGCGTTCTCCCCACCGCGGGACAGCATCACTACGATAACGAGAGAAGAGGGACGGAGGAAGAGATAAGGCGGTTCGTGGAAGAGCGCTGGGGCACAAGGCGCCCGACTGTACCGGCGCGTACGGAGGAAGGCCCGTCAATAGGAGCCGGAGCCCAAGATCAGCGATATTTTCTTGAATTCGTGGTGGCTGGTGAACGAGTGAGAGGATTATGTGACACCGGAGCCACCAGGTCCTTCGTGGGACCCAGAATCGCTGAAAAATGTCAGGATCGGATCGTCCCTTTCCAAGGCCAAATGAGAGGAGCCACAGCACACTCGACCCAAATCGTAGGCCGGCTGCCGCTGCTCGTAGACATAGGAGGTCGGATCGAGCAGGTCTCCTTTCGAGTGGCTACAGCCTTGGACTACGAGTCCTATGCTATGCTATCCTTATACTACTATGTCCTAGGAGCAGTACTCAGCCAACAACAGGAGGATGGAGAGCACCCCATTGTATATCTCAGTCGTGCACTTACGAGCGCAGAGTTTCTCTCTAAACTACACTACGACTGAGAAAGAATGCTTGGCGGTCGTATGGGGAATAAAGAAGCTGTACGTGTTTTTCGCTTTGTTTATATTGTGCGAATGTTTGCGTTGTCGCCAAGGTGGCTTGTTTTTCGAGCGTTTCTTCGCTGGAGTAGTTCCGATCTAACGACTGCTTTGCAAATAGCTGCGTGTTACGTGATCGCACAGCATCGCACATTTCCATTTATACCAGCAGTTTATGTATATATTTATAAGTTTACTTCATTTTTTTTGGAACAAAATATTAACGGCAGTGCATGCGGACAAAGGATTTTTCTTTCACCGATCCACGCTCCAATCACATTCATAGGATCCTGACCGGCACTTCGCACGGTAAGGTCTTTCGTTTAAATTTTTCCCTTCTATTTTGTTATGTATATTATATATTGAATATTATTGAAGTTTTTTTTTCTTGACCCCGAATTTGGTAAAATAAAATGGATTTCGACAAAACCATAATTTCTCCCCCGGTTTCCCCTGCACGCGTCTCGTCCGCGACGACAACAATTGCGAGTAACATCCCCCCGTTACTACCATCGCGCAGATTTCAACCGTCACTACGGTTTCAAATTCGAGCTGGTCCCAACGTCGAGTAGCCACAATGGAGCAAATCACCGCGAAGCGCACGGTCGTCGATCGGATCACGGACATCCGTGAATTGATAGCGGAGTGCGATCGCCATGATTTAAATGTTTCTGGCATTTTGCTCGAATTACGCGATCGGTTAACGCGTTATCTAGTTCGTCGCGAGTTCCCAGATTCCCAGATTGATTGGAATGACGAGGTTGATACTCGTGGAGATCGCCCTTCATTTACGCTTACAAGTGCGCTAAACGACCCCGTGATCGGTGAAGTTTTGTACCCCTTCACCGAGATTTATCAGATCGGCGAAACTGCCGCTCCCCGCGTAACCGTCACATCGTCCGCGATTCCTCCCCGTCAAAACCCTGTATTTTCGTACACCGAGTTACCGTCCGACCAATCACGTGCATTTTATCTCGACCCCATTTCATTTAAATAAGAAAGTCTCCATTTTCCCAATCCGTCCCATATGGCCCCTCCGAATTCACATCCTAACACCACATTGAAACCCCACGCCGCGAATTTCACACTCCCGTCGCGTCCACACAACTTACCTACTTCCCGACCTAGCCACCCCGATCCTACCCATAATCGACCAGAATAATCGATCCATAAATACTGTACATTTTCGTCCCGACCTACCATATAGTATGTCGCCCCCAAATGCCTCGTATAATAGTACTAGAATCGGTTCGGGCAGCGGCCAAAATAATGTTGATAGCACGCGTCCCCGTTTTTCCGGAAAAGATAAGAAGATCCGGAGGACTTCCTATCGAAGTTGGCCGAATACGGTTCAAGTCGCGATTTAAGCGAAGGGAACCTCCTGCCAGGTCTGTCTGAGGCTTTTAAAGATGCCGCCCTCAGCTGGTATCGCGTAGAACGTTCCAGTTGGAGGAATTATGCAGGTTTCGTCCAATATTTTCGAGAAGCTTTCGGGCAGCGTGACATTGAGGTCAACATAAAGAGAGAGATTGCTCTGCGAACCCAAGGTCCTGACGAGCCGGTACGCGTATATATAGTAGCCCTCCGAAGTTTATTTAATTTAGCCCTGCATCCTCCACCCCTAACGGAACAATTAGATATAACCTGAACAAATTTGCCACCCGGGTTAACGAAACACGTAGATCGCGAATTAATTACTGGTTTTTCGGACCTCCTTAAGATTTGCCGTGCGTATCGTCCCACGTCCCCGCAGTCACAATCCATATTTCCAGCATTCGCGTATATCCCAAAAGCAAGAAAACCGCGCGAGAAAATCGCGGCGACGTCGGTAATCCCTGAAAGAGGATATCCTACATTACCGATTCCAACCCCAACCATCCCCTCCCACGATCCCCTGCCCGTTGCATTCCTGAGAACCAATCCTAACCGATCGACCCCCGCAAACAGACCAAGGACCTCCCGTACCCCTAGAACAACCCCTGTACCGATTCCCCGAAATCCAAGCCCCCGAAACATTCCACCTTTACCGTCTGTAGCCCCCAGAGTAGATTCGCGATTAGTTCGATCTTCTTCCCCGCCAGTAATGTAGTACGTTGCTTTAATTGTAAGCAACAGGGACATATCTATCGCGAGTGTCCGCAACCACTCGGATATTTTTGTCGTATTTGCGGATATCCGGGAAAAGATTGTAATAACTGTCCCAGTTGTGCTCGACGTAGGTCGGGAGACTACTGGCGGAAGGAAAACGCTTCGTAAAGTCCTCCCTCGCGACATTATCTAAACAGTTTGAACGAAGCCCAGATGTTAGATTTCGAGTCGATTTAGAGCCCCGTATCGTGATTTAGTTGCCATCGATCCCCGGCCCTTTTTGAGAATTAGTATTTGCGATACCCCTATTTTAGCGTTAGTTGATTCAGGAGCAACATGCTCATACCTCGGTATAGAATGCCTTAATTTCGTTTGGCCATTTTTGGGAGAGGCTAACGAGGGTGTGAGAGTTGCTGACGGTTCAGCTGTCCCGTTACATGGCGTAGTTACCCTTAGAGTAAAGAATGTGGAGAAAAAGTTAGATTTTAGAGTAGCCCCTATTAACTACCCCTGTGTCCTCGGAATGGACTTCCTTACAGAATTTGCTGTCCAGATTAATTATAGAGATGGAGAATGGCGTTGTGGTACCGGCAACATCCGGAAATTAACCGATGCTGCTACCACCGTTCGCGCCTACATTGCACATGAATGTGCCGGTTTGATAGAGCGTTAAATTTTGCCTACTCCCGGTTACAACCACCCCTTAATCGCTTATGACCGACCCCGCTAAAAATCGCGCAAGATTCCGTAGACGAAATGAACCGTGAAGATGTGATAGAGCCCTCCGATAGCCCCTGGTTAAGTAATCCGGTGATCGTGCGGAAGTCAAACGGTACCTACCGTTTTTGTGTAGACTTGCGCGACGTTAATAAAGTCACCCGTAAAGACGCGAACCCCCATCCCAGTATGGATTGTATTTCGGCTGGATTGGCTCAGGCTCATTGCTTTACGAAACTTGACCTTAGCCAAGCCTATTATCAAATTCCCGTAGATCCCGTCAGTCGCCCCATTACCGCTTTTTCTGTCCCCGGTCGCGGCCTGTACCATTTTAAACGAATGCCCTTCGGACTGACGAACACCCCTGCAACTTTTCAAAGGTTTGCGTACTTAGATGACATTGTGGTTGCCACGGCCAATGAGGCGGACCATTTTAAGTATTTAGAGTTAGTACTGACCCGACTGAAGGACGCTAACTTAGAATTAAATTTAGAGGAGAGTGAATTCTTTTGTGAGGAGGTAAAGTACATCGGATTTTTGATAAACAAAGACGGGCTAAGGACAGACCCCTACAAAATTGCCCCCATTTTAGATTTTCGGCCCCCGACTACCGTAAAACAGCTCCGCCAATTCTTAGGAATGGTGGGCTGGTACGCGAGATTCCTCCCCAATTTGTCACGTGATCGCGTCCCCCTGACTTGTTTATTAATGAAAAATGTCCCGTGGGTTTGGAGTAACGAACAACAAACCGCATTTGAGTCCCTTAGATCTGCGTTAATGTCCACCCCCGTTGTAGCCCGCCCCGAGTTTGATAAGCCCTTCGCGGTCCAAACAGACGCAAGCGATTTTGCTATCGGTGCCGTTCTGACCCAGGAAATAAACGGGGAAGAACACCCCATAAGTTTTGCGAATCGAGCATTAACCCAGGCAGAGCGGAAATATACCTTCACCGAAAAAGAATGTCTGGCTTTTCTGTGGGCCGTGAAGAAATTATTCATATATAGAAGGTACCCATCTTACCGTAGTAAACGAGCATAGCAGCCTCCAATGGCTTAGAAATTTTCGTGACCCCACCGGTAGATTAGCGAGATGATCCCTAGCCATGCAGTCTCAAGATATGAAAATCGTCCACCGTAAAGGAAACCTCCACGTAGTAGTACCTGATGCCCTGTCCCGTATGTACAAAGTGACGATGCTGCGTTGTGTGCAATCGGTGAATCCGAAGACCCGTGGTATCGTCAGAAAATGGAGAACATTCGCGAATTTCCATCCAAGTATCCTAATTGGCGCATTGTAGAGGATAAGGTATATTATCATAAACCCCACCCCATTATCGAGCCCGCCGTTTCAGATTTTTTCCCTCCGATTTGCGTTTGCGTACCCTCGAAGATGCACATAGTTGTCCTCAATCCGCCCACCTTGGAGTGTATAAGACATACCATCGTCTTATCCAAGACTTATTTTGGCCCGGCATATTTCAGGACTTAGCCTGTTTCGTTTCGCGTTACCCCGATTGCCAAAGGCAAAAAGTTTCCCAACAACGCCCCATTGGAATCATGAGAGCCCCTAGATGACAGTCAGTTCAGATGTCATGGGACCTTTTTCCTTCGAGTAAGAAACAAAATAGATTTGTTGTTGTCTTCCAGGACATGTTTACGAAATATGTAGAGTTAAAGCCACTTCGTTCAGCTCCCGGTGTAACCATAATGGATGCATTCGATGATGTTGTTATAAATAGATAGGGTTGCCCTCGGTATTCCCTTACCGATCACGCGACCCATTATGACAATATCTATATACCGCCCCATTTTAGACATTTTGGTATTTCCCCTACCCCGATTCCCCCTTATCACGCCCAAGCCAATCCCGTAGAGCGCGTAAACAGGACCCTAAAAACGATGATCAGCACATTCGTTTCCCATGATCATCGCGATTGGGACGCCCACCTCAATGAGTTCCGTTTTACGATTAACACCGCCGTCCAATCATCGAACTTGATGACCACTTCATTTTTAAATTTTGCCCGTAATCACCGTCCCTCACAAAATTTGCGTGATGAACACCCCGTCACGTCATCGTCCCTACCCATCGATCCCGAAATCTGGCGTGATCGCATGAAGCGCCTGCCTCTAATCTACGATTGGGTGCATAAAAATTTAGAATAGGTAGCAGCGCGTCAGGCCCAATACTATAATAAGTCACGTCGCGATATTACCTTCATAGAAGGCGACCTTGTCATGCGTCGTATCCGTATCTTGTCGTCCGGTCCCCAAAATTTTGCGTCCAAGTTAGCCCCGAAGTTTAGTGGTCCCCATCATATTGTTAAAGTTCTTTCCCCCGTAGTATACGAAATAGAAGACCCCACAAGCCGCCGTAACCCGCGAACTCACATCAAAGATTTAAAGTTATATGTTCCCCCTGAAACCACCCCCGCATGTCCCGATCGAGTTATGCCTCCACCTCCCCCAGTAGAGTCACCCCCGTCAATACAGATAACCATCGTGCCCGAGCCTCGTCGTAGAGGTCGACCGCGAAGAGAACGGTCTAGTCGAGAGGTCGCGCGGTCTGCGGACGTAGAAACTCCGTCAGTGAGCGCGAGCCTCCCTAAAAATTCGGTATCGCGGGTCGACCTTGGAGCAATTCCCAAAAGACGACCGGGTCGTCCCCCTAAAGGGTTAAGTGTCATTCCGCCGTTAATACCGTCGGAAAGGAAACAGCGTCGTCCTGGCTTAAGACCGCGTCCTCGCTAGTTTTCGCACTAACACTTGCCGCTTATAGTATTTATGTAGTAGTTAGCATATTATATACATTTTGATTCTTTTTCCTTATCGTAACTTCCCTGCTTCTCCTCCTATATGTCAGATTTTCCCATAACACTTTGCCCCGTATTCCCACTTGGTCTTATCTATCCGCTCCCATCACGGTAAGCACACCCGAACCTTAATTAGCGTAGAATTAAGTTGCTTCAGATGTAAGTTCTTCAGTGTTAAGCAAGATTTTTTTTATGAATCCGTCATCATGTAAATACGGTCAATTTTAAGTTTTTTAGTTAAGCAAGAGTTGATGAATTCCCAACTGTCCGCCAACATGTACATTCGGTTTAGTTTTAAGGATAAATAGAGGTGCCACCAGCGCAGATCATCATTATATGACGCTCATATTCTTCAATTCGAAGGAGTACTCGAATCAGGCCCGGGGGTTTGTGATGAAACATCACGAATCGCACCCCTTTCCCAATATTTCTTTCCCCTTTTCGTCCCGTTGAACATATTTCCTTCCCGTTTCCAAATTGCCCTTCAATATCCCGTTTTGGTAGAACGATACTCCTCAATGGAGGTAATTTGTTTAAGAGTCCTTAGAACATCCCGAGAAATGGGATGTTGGAAACGCGCAATCGAAATTGACGTTGCGGCGATTCCAATCGGCTCTCACCGTCGCTTCGCACCGTTCGATGCAAAGCTCGATTCCGTACGGCGAGGCGCCAATGCCGCGGCGCTCATTTTCCATTTTTCGATTCCGCGTTGCGAGGCATCAACGCCTCCTTTACGGCTCACATCGCCAAAAGTTACCGACACTGAACCTGTAATTCATTTCAGGTTTTCCCCATTGACTTTTCCGTGTTCAAGTTATGTCCAGTATTAATTCTTTTTTTTTCTTTATTTTGATCCTAACCCGATTAGAATTGGTTGAGTAGATCGTGAGATATGATTTATTAATTTGATCTGAAATTACATATGAAGTCTCATGGTCAGAGTCATGCACCATGTGTCTGTGATTTTGAAGGATGTTCTTGGTGTTTAAATTGGATTATACGGGTTCAATGTGAAATGTGCTGAACATTTAGTGTATCTCAACAGAAGAAATGTGACAGGTGCGGCACTTTTATGTAGGAAATATAATAATTCCTGCCATGTTTGGATTCATGAAATTTAATCCGCCATCTACTTTCTGTAGATAGAGACATACATGTAATAAGAGTGGTATTACATATAGAAAGATGATAAATTATATTTTCTAAATTGTGATACTGGGTGTACTCCTTTTGGCTGGAGGTAAATATTCTGTATGTATTTTGTATAAAATCATCGTACCTTTTAAATCTCTTCTTTTCTTGATTTCATTTTACAAGTAAACGTTCTCTCAAGTTTGAATAAATATGTCAATTGGCTGGTTTGATGACATTTTGGAGTACAAAGTGGTTACTTCGGCTACCGGTGGCTACTTTGATGACTGTCATGGAAAAATTTTTAAGTAAATGGCTATTTCGGTGACACAAAAGCTACACGATGTAGGCATATATGTGGACAACTCATATGTGTTCCAGGCAGGTTGTGAC
>JAPYZR010009066.1:0-11460 GCA_030522945.1 Trichopria nigra | reverse complement strand
CTACCCTCGGGGTGGCTTCGCCAGCCCTCGGGTGCGCCGATCACCCTCAGGGCGCGAAATCGCATTTTGCGCCCTAGGTACGAAAAATACTATTTCAATTCGGCTTATTCTCCTAAAAATACCTACGTCGTCCGGAAGCCGTTACAATCATATTCGATCCCGCGTATCAGTTTACTTCGACGATGGCATTCTTATCAGGGAACTAGGTATAGTCGAGCAAAACGTCTCCGAGCGTTTTAAGACATTACTTCCGCTAATTATACTCAATTACACAATTTGCCGCAATATGCACGAAAGGTACATTAAACCTTCATAAGTGCTCCGTTACTTGGAAGATAGGCGAGCAGCTTACTTACCCTTAATAGATGATTGATATAAGGTAATAATGCAGGCTGCCCATTTTTCGATTAATTAATCACGCGTGTTTCATTAATCTAATTTGAAAAACGATTGCCGCGGGCGAAAAATCCAGGTGAGCTTTATATATACACACGTAATTTACGCGGTGATGAATTCGCGTCGTAGCTCATTTTTTTTTTTTTTTTTTTTGGATAATAATCTCACGACATGCAAAGTACAACTATAACGTCGGACAACGCCGGTAGCAGCTCGATGCCAGTAGTATACGCCAGTCGTGAGTTTGTCGTGCATAAATCATTACCTACCGCATCAGGGAACTTGGCTCCATTTACCACAGGGCATCTACGACAGTGCCTGAAGCATATGATGTGCCGCAAGCACAAAAGCGCCGTTTCGAAGGTGTATAACTCAATACAGGTAGATGAGTCTCGAATGAAATTAAACGGCATCTTTTTACGTGTATATTGGAAGGCGATGACGCATAATGCAGTCGATCCACAAGGTCGAATCATTTATTGACTTACACCAGAGGAGAAGCGACTTTGAATTTCGGAATATATATAATTAACTCTCCCGGCGAGCGATTGCTAAAAACCGAAGCGAATGGCTTATCTTATCAAAGAAGCTTATCTTCCCTTTAACCCCGCTAAATTGTCTTAATAATCCCAATAGCTTGAGCAGAGTAAAATTCCTCGACATTGAAAGTCTATCGAGACAATTTTGCATATATGACGAGATTCTGTCGATTTTATATATAAAACATCTAAAAAGTTATAAAACTGACGTATTGATATTACACATAGACATTTATCGTAAATTATATATTTTTGAAAAAGCAATCGATAAAATGTTTTCTATATCGCGATTAATCCCTTGATGCGTTAGATCTGCCTTATTTTACGAATGATTGCTTATGCAGTGCAATAAATCAATCGTGCCTCATAAACTGTCGCCTTATATGCGGCAAATAAGATAAGTTAAAATGAAAGATGCCGATGGAATGTACATATACATATATCAAATGTATATTTACAGTATATATTGGTATATAATATTCAGTATTTCAATTTCAAAAATTTCAATTAATAATAAGAACTCAAGCGGAAAGTCTCTTCTTTTCCAAACGTTTTAGGTTTGAATGACCGATGCAATAAGGGATATTGAAGTTTGTCAATAACTGAACCACTATTGATGCGGATAGTCAGAATAATGGAAACAATGTATTTTTTTTTATGTAAGAACCGATAAATATGGCGCTTTTATATTATTTCGCGATTTAAAGACACAAATAAACGATATTGTTTGGAGTAAATTAAAGTTAGCCCAACCATATAGGCCCGGAAATTTTGCCGCTCTATTGATATTGCCGGGAGCAGTAAACAACAAGTATTGGATTTTTTTTTCAATAAGTGATTATAGGTTTTTAGTGAAAGAAGATTTTAAACGTTTTATACAGAGTTTCAATTTATTTTGAAATAATACTAGGAGTATATTAAATGTACGGATGCTGGTATGTGTCATAGATAAGAGTTTTATATATACAGAATTATTAATATATACCAAGAAATATTTTCAAAAACGCTTCTATCATTTTATTTTTTTAGCAATGTTTATTCTGTGTTAATATTTATAAACGAATAAATCAACGATTATACAAAAATTAATGAAACGGAAAGAGTAATTTTTCTCTACAACCTCCAAATTAGATATTTTTACTATTTTTGTTTTATTTCGATAAAAAGTATAGAACTTTTTGTAATAATTGTAATAGAATTAACTGCCTTTGAATTTGCTGATAGTTACTTGGTTTTTTCGCATTACAATATGCAGGGTGTCAAATAAGTCCCGCGACCGCCGAATATTCTCTCCAGTAAGGTACGTTTGAAAAAGGTCAGAGTAATTTCTGACGTAATAACGCTTAAATAGGCAATCAACGGTGACCTTCACTCTTAATTTGACCTTGAATGTGACCTTTAAAGTCATTTCAAGGTTAACTTTGTTATAACCTATTTATTACAAAAATAAAAAATAATTAACCTTTAAAAAGATCCACATATTCTTTAAGGTCATGCTCAAGGTCAAATTGATATTTCAATAGTACCTCATTATTTGAAAAAATATTCAACAGTCCCGCGACTTACTTGACACTCTGTATATATCTAAATAGTTTTGACCCTACAGAATAAAACAATTTTAATCAGTAGAAAACTTGTTTTTTGCTTTATATTGTATTAAACAAATATTTAATAAAATTTTCTACATCGCTTATACTCTGAGTAGTCAGTGAAATTATTAAATCACAAAAAATGTGAAAATTGTTCTTTTGAGATTGAGGAATGATATGAATGACAGTAAATAGACCGATTTCATTTGCGACTTGATGATTGTCAAGAATTTGAAAGTGGAACAACGCAGTCTTATGTCGTCTTGAAAATATTTTCCTATCTTTGAAAAAATAATAATAACAATTGTTCTTCGCATGCTAAATGGTTCGTGGTCCAATTCAGAACAAAGAAGAACATCAAATTTCACTGTAGGAAATTGGGATATTTCAATTCAGATTACAGATTCACACAGGTGAAATCGATGTGTTAATTTCCGGAATATAATATTTGAAGCGGTCAACGGTCGGAATTCCTTTCGTTTTGAGCTTTACTATTGTCACTTTAAATTCGATTCTGAATCCCCGATAAAAGTTCATTGGATGGCCAACTTTATTTCTTATCAATAATATTTGTATTTTACGACTATACGGATCGTTCTAAATTGTCCACTGCATTTACTCAAAAAAGACATTTTGAAATTGCGGCTTCGTTCAATTAAGTGTCATGACTTTTTCGTCTCAGATACATAAATTTCAAGTGTGCAAGTTCATAAGAAATATTAAAACTTTACAATCAAATTTTCTTTTAATCATTTTACAAGTATCCTTATACGACAGTTTCAATGTCTGATCGATAATAGTATTTTATGCAACAAGTGCGTAAAATACAATTTCACGCACGAGTATACTAATCCGCAAGCACGAGTGATCAGATAGACGCATAAACTTGTTTATAAATTAAAAGGATATGAATGGATTATTATTACGTATAGAAAAAAGCTATATTTAAGCATATATTTGTCGAATAGAAAAATGTGCCATAATTTGAACATTTCTATAAAGTAAATTTCCATAAGTGAAGGCTTTTGCAATCAATTTGAGTACTCCTGTACCAGACGTACTTTCTATTTCGTCAGCAGAACGATTCCGGCGTTTTTATGATAAAAGTAGATATAAAGATCTCGAATTCAAAAGAATAAGATCATAAAAGTTCGACTTTTATTTCTCTGGATATGAAAGCTCTCTGCGACAAAAGTAAAGGGCGTTCACTGCAGGAGCTTTTAGTATAAATATGGTGATTTTTATAAATTATTTATTCTTTTTTCATAGTTTTTAAACTAATTTCACGAAATAAGAAAGTACATAATAAAACAATTTCTTCATATTATCTCGTATACTACGTTACGGAATTCGCTTTTACAAGAATTTTGTTTTTTTTTCCCTGAAATTTATAAAGTCGAAAAGTGATGAAGCGATTTTTAAGCGGTAAATGCAGCTTGAAGTATAGTTTAAACTTCAAAAAATATATTTTTACTTTTGTGATGCAACGTAAACAACTGACTCATGCACTAGTGTACACTTTGCTCGCTGAAATTGAATCTCAAATGTATTTCATATGATAAGTTTCAAAAGATAAAAAGCTCCAGTTTATTGCTAATGAAGTTTCCATGTTTACGGTTAACATGGGTTATCTTATATATGCTCGGATATTTCGTTAGTGGTGTGTATTTTCTTTGCGTATTAGATGTGATGACATTTCGAATAAACAAACATTTTATATTTTAATACTATATAGAGGATTGTTGTTTTCTTCTGTTTATAGTCCTCGCGTTATTTTTCGCGTATAGCAATAACCGTCAACAAAACAATAATTGCTTTTAGATCAGCCAAATACATGTTAGCAAGGTTCAAGATGTAAACAAACAAGAAAACACCTTGAGGCTATTCGTAACTTTATTGTATAGATTGTGGGAATATAAAATATACGTATTAGTTATTCCTAGCATGCGCGCACAGCTTAGATAAGAATCTAACCATATATATTAAACTTGCATCTATACAACAATATAATAGCACTTTCCAGGAGAAATGGGTGTCAATGTTTTTGGAGTGTTTCCTTGGGTTTTTAATGCATTAGTGAGAGCCCACATTAACATTTGTATTCACCGTATTATAATTGAAAAAATTGAATGAGATAAAAATGGGCAAAAGCAAAGTTGACCAGGAGCACAAAATAGAATTGATGATTGCAGATAACAATAATAATAATCGACAAATATGAAACAATTCAACAACAAAAAAATTGATAAGACTGAAGAATTTGGAAAAATACATAATGTAAATGAAAAATAGATGACTGCGATAAAGATTGAAGCAATAATTTTAGTATGTCGTTGATAAATTTCAAATAGTAGAAAATTGAAAAAAAGGAATTAATAAACTCATATGCGAATTACAATATTAAATGAACAATGATGTACACATTGTCAAAAAGTTGACATAAACTAGAATAGACGAAATTTTATTAACGTAAAATTGTCGAAATGTTTAAAAATATGAATATACTGAAATTTAACGAAGTATGAACAGACATTTCGGGAAATGGACGAGAATAAAATAAAAATCTCAAAATTTGGCTTTTTTAATAGTATAAGTTATTACGGAAAATATTTAAAAAAAAGGGTTGTTTCGTATACTGAAAAGTTGTAGGGAATTATTGACCGACTTTTATTCGAGAAAAAAATTGCAATTTTAATTTTTATATTTACGAAACATATAAATCCGAATTGTAGCGTATATTTCCCTGCGCTTTATAAACATGAGGTAACAAAAGTTGAAATTTTTACTGCAAAAACAGACTGCACATGTGAAAACTGGGACGTTGATTAATTTTGACATATATCTGTTGAAATGTTGGACATTTATCACTTTCATTATTTGGAAAACAGAAATATTCCAATTTCTGTCTTTTATATTTTTGATTTGTCGTAGTTTTACAATTGTCAAATCCAAACATTTATACTTCGTATTCTGCGTTAGCTTGAATAATTCATTATTTTCATTGCTTGCCATTTTACAATTGTTACTTTGCTTAACGAACGATCCAAGTACATTTTATTCGTGACAATTTCTTTGGCGAACCTAATATAAGAAATTGTAATATAAACTGTTTATTTTTTTTTATTTTTTTTTTTTTTTTATAGACAAAAAAAATGTTATTTTATTTAACAGTAAAATAAACTTAAATTTGTACGATGACGTTGTACATTTTGTAAAGGTTGCAACACTTTATTTACTATACTCAATAAATCTATATTGATGAAAAAAAAGCGAAAATGATTGAATCCATAACCATAAGTTCTATCCATTAAAACATTGAATAATTTGAAGTGCAATAATTTTTTTATAAAGATTCCTATTCGATAATTTTTACATTTTCAAAATGGTGGCTCTACTACCGCCATCTGCAAAGAATATGCAGAAAAGTTAAATACAACTATATATAGACAGTTCTACTGTATTTTATGATAATACTTTTCCCTATTCATAAATAAAAAATAAAGATTTGTGGCACATCAGATTCCGAATTTACGGTAGAATTACAAAATAAAAATGGCGAATCTAATACCTGGATCAAAAATCTTTAAATCATCTGTATTTACGATTTTTCTCCGACTTAAATTTAAGATGGGAACCTCGTAAAATTTTATTTCATTTTTCATTCATGTCTTGAAAAATTCACATACCTTATGTCCTTCTGAAGAATATGTTTCCAAAGTTTCAAAACCTAAAACAAATTGTACAGGACCCTAAAGAAGTCATTAAAGTGATGGGCTCTACGTTTACCATGTTGGTAGCGAAACTTTAAACGCGTTTTTCCCAAAACGTTTTTCTTCCATACACCGGACGCAATATATATAAAATAAAAAGTTATAATGACATGGAAATGGGAGGAAAATTTTGTAGATATTTGCGTATGAATCGTATACTCCATGAACCTCTAATAATACATTAAAATTGTTATAAGAAATATTTTTTTAACAATTCGTTTCTGTTTTATTTTTTTTTAATATTCTGAATTTTTCAGTTTTTAATTTTATTTTTGTATTTTTTGTTATAAATATTTAAATATTCATAAATATTCTGAAAAATTAATTGAAGAACATTAAAAAAAAAATCGCTTACGTGAAATCGATTATTTTTGTAAAATAACAGTTATACCAAATTAAAAGTACCGGATATATCATGAAAACTGCTAAAAGAAATGAAAATAATATCATTCCTGTCGTTTCTTAAAAGTGAATATTGAACAGCTCCTGACAACGGGTAACGTACAATAAACGATGCATGTCTCTATCTACTTTACTGTGTTTACAGTCGCCTACTTTTTCGAATACTGAGAATGTGTTCTCTTTACACTTTTATGTAACTGAGCTGAGAAGTGGAACAATTGATTCAGCTTAAGAGCTGAATTACCAATGACTCTATAAGTAGTGTTATTGTTGGTGTTGTCAGGTATGCACAAAATTGCTTCACTCGTATATTTGTTTAATAACTCTGTAAACACGTGTAAATAATTCGTAGAAATATACTTCATTCGGCGAACTAATTATTCAAGTTGAATAAAATATGATTTTTGAACATATTTTCTTTATTCGCATTTACTTGATAATTATAGGTGACTACAACCAATTGGATAAACGGATTGTACTTGATGATATTTTGTGTGTTTCTTTTTACAAAATAACTGATTGATATTTTTATACTGGCAAAAATTCTTCAAAATTATATCAGACTACATAAAATAAATCTGAAATCAAAAAATCTTGCGAAATTATTGTAATTGTTGGATATAGTAAAATGTATATAAATTGGACATGTATTATCTATAGGTTGGATGATGGCAAAATTATACTTGTACTTCGTCCTTATGTCTTTGAAATAATGAACAAATCATACGTAAACGATGGTTCTCCAAACTCGATTGGTATACTTACGTATTTTGGTACGCTGATTACGAAAATGATGGTGAAAATTGGCGGAAATTTTATTTTCATGGTGAAAACCTTAAGAAACCACAAAAATTTATGGTTTTTTGCACTTATTTCGTAAAATACTCAAAATTTCGGAAAATTCTTCAAACAAAAGTTGTAGATCTAATAAAAATACACCTTTTATGTCATGTGCATTTTCCCGCCAAAATCAATAGTTTTTGAGAAAAATCGAAAAAACTATAAAACATCATAAAAAGAGTAAAAGGCTATAGTAACGTGGAATTTATAGTTTCCTGTATCCTTAAAGTTCGTAAAACAATGCAAAAGACCATAAATTTTAGTAGTTTTTTAAGGTTTTCACCATGAAAATAAAATTTCCGCCAATTTTCACCATCATTTTCGTAATCAGCGTACCAAAATACGTAANNNAGGTTTTCACCATGAAAATAAAATTTCCGCCAATTTTCACCATCATTTTCGTAATCAGCGTACCAAAATACGTAAGTATACCAATCTACATTAAAATCGTTTGGAGGACGTTTTCGGAAGTACACCCGTATTTTCATTGTCGCAATTTGTCGACTGAAACTAAAAATCACCAGCTGTGACTTTTCATCGCGAGGTAATTCAGCCATCATAGACACGGTAAACGGACGTGACGCGCCTTTTAGCACGGTTTATATTTTGGTCATTACATTGACGGCTTAATTAAATTTGTCCACGTGTTACTTTCCTGGGTGCATATACGCGGGATAACGATTGCACCGATATGCATTTCATTTCAGTGCATTTATGCAATCAAAGACTTTTTGCAAAATCGTTCCGGCGTTATAATCGCCTCAGCACCGCCGGAAAAGCTTTAGAATCTATTTTTAATAACCCTAAACGTCCGCCGGCGATTACTTAATTATCGCTATCGACTATTCCGTCTGATAGAAAGCGAGATTTATTTCAAGAGGTTTCGAAAGAACGTATTGATTTCCTCGCGTCAGGTTATGCCGTGAGGCTCTACCCGAATACATTAGCGCGAATAATTCCACGTTCTGGTGTCGCATACCTGACGCGATATTATCGGGTCATTCGAACGCTGGTTAAGCAATTTAAATTCCGGAAATGAACCTCTACAGCGATTACCTTTGGTTAACACGGGAAAAACGGCAGAGGCGTAAGCTATTCTTTTCTTTCAAATTATTTCGTTATGGCGGAAGTTATCATTTTATCGATTTTCTGCATGCTATTGTCATGAGTTGTAAAAAATGTTTTAAAAAAATGCAAAAGAACAATTGATAAAACAATAGAATATTGTCGTATAATCGCACCAGACCAATGGCCCTATTCGTAATGCAGATGATTTTTACGGGTATAATACCGAGGACGACGTTGACTTGACTACTTTTCATTTGCGATGTCATTTTTTAGTAATATTTATGATTTACTGTAAAATAAAATTTAACTGATCAATGTATTAATCATTGTATTGATCGTTGTCATAGTTAATTCTACGTTTTTAATTAAGACTGTCCTTAATACCTTATTAATTACCTAAAAAGTCAATGTAAAAGAAACAATTTGTACAAATATGTTTAATTCCAGCATGTATATATGGAAGGAAAACTAACAGTCAGTGGACAGAGAAATAAAGATTTTCATTAAAGAAATATCTTTTTTAATTTTAGGAAGTATTTACTTAATTCACACGAAATCTTCCCTAACAGAAATCTGTTCATGAATATCCGGGCGCGAGTCAGGGCCATACTTGCGCCCGGATATTTACAAACTGATTTCTAATAATATTATTTGATTAAAGTATAGATATTGATTTAATTTTAGGAATAATTTTTTTAGCATTTTTGCTTTATATTGTTTGAGAAATTAGGTACTTAACTGAAGTATACATTTTTATTTAATTTCCAATAATATTTATTCGATTCTAATAAATATGCATTTAATGTCAGATATTATTCCTTTAATATAAATTTAACTTAATTCTTTTAATACCATATTAACTTGAAAGTAACAAATATATATAAATTAATAAATGTAATTTAAATTATTTAAGAAAATCATTTTTTTATTTGAAAAACTTATTTTTATCTAATAAATATTTACTTGTTACTATATTCAAACAAACCACTCACTTGAATTAAATAAATTTTACTTGATAACAGAAATTTCTTTCTGCGCACAGAAAGAAATTTTCTCAATCATGTGTCGATTAGTAAATGGACTAATTAATGCAAAAAACAATTCATGACAATTATTGGAAAATTATCATGAAAAAGAAAGTTATTGGAATTAATGAATAAAAATTCTGCAATTTACGAATTAGATAAATTTATTTCATTCCTCCATCAGCCAACTCATTATCCTTTTAATAAATTTAATTTCTAGAAGTTATTAAAATTTTTATTTTGTATAATTTATAAAAAAAGTTGTTTTCGTTTTTGTCCCCCCCCCCCCCCTCCCCCACTTCCTGAAAATTATCGGTTTTGGAGTAGAGTGATTTTTATTGCATTAAATATTAATTAAAATCATAAAATTTATCAAGTATTGGGAATTGAAGCAACTAAAATATTCAAAACCTACTGATGTAAGAATAAGAAAAAATATGTATGAAAAAACGGAGAAATGTGTGTATTATACACAAATTAGTTTTTACATAAATTAAAAAAAAAGTAAACTTGCATGCAAAAAATGTTACAAAACGAATAACTGCATAAAGTGGATAAAGTTTTGAAACCGGCGAAATTTTCAAAGTATTGATGACTTTGATAATAATTAACTTGAGAAAGTAAACAATGAAAATTAGTAAAAAAAGACAAATATTAATAAAAGTTAAGATACAATTCTCGGTCCCGAGCGGATTGAAAGAAAAACAAATGTCAATTAAAGTTAGCGAAAATTGAAATGAAGGATCAATGTTCAATAAAATAACAAGTCCAAATAAAATGGTTGAAGTTTGGAAAATTGAAATTGTTGGTGTTAAGCGAAAGACACCGATGATTATTTAATGAAAAAAATCGTAGAAAATTAGAATATAGTTGTTATAGTTAAATTCTTTTTTGTAATTTATTTATTTATTAATGTCGCATCAACAGTTATTGTTTTCAGCGACCGAAAGTGACATGACTTGTGCTTGAAATCATATTTTATTTCTTATTCTATGATGAATTAAGAATTAAGAGTATCGCCGAAGGGAGGGTTTTCCTTCGTAATAATATGAATTTTAGGTTAATATCCTTATTCAACTGTTCAATAGCTTCCTCTCATGTTATTTGTTCTGATAACCTGAAAGTTTTGGCTTATGACGAAGCTTTGTGGGTTTAGAATTTCTGGAAGTATGACGTCTAGGCCACTTAAGGGGAAGCTAAAGCGGCTTGATCGATAACGTCAATTCCTAACCTATAATATTCAAAATAAACAGAAATTAGGTATATTTTCAAATCTAAATCTGTTTTAGGGATCTTTAATGCATTTTTTATGAATGTTCGTCAACTTTCAGCGAAATCGGTTCAGAATTGGGCGAGAATTCGCAAGAATAAAATTAAAAATTACACTTGTACAATTCGCATTCTTGTTATTCTTATGAATTATAGCCCACTTGTGAACTGATTACGCTGAAATTTGACGTACATTCATAAAAAACGCGTAAAATAGTCCTAAAAAAGATTTAGACTTGAAAATATATCTGTAGTTTCTGTTTAATTTCAATATTTTAGGTTAGGAATTGATGTTATCGACTGATAGGCTTTAGCTTCCCCTTAAAGTGGTTCTAAAGTAGAACAGTTATCGACCGAGCTTTTCAACCATAAAAGTATAAATAAAAAGTGATTGAAACGGTTTTCCAAAATTTGGGCTTTGCAAGGGTGATTCTACATAACATATTCAATCCTCAAAAAAATGTCGATGAAATTGGTTCAAAATTAAACGAGAATTATCAGAAATAAATTATTTTCTTTTACCAGCACCAAAAATAATTTATTTCGGATAATTCTCGTTTAA
>JAPYZR010009063.1:0-13758 GCA_030522945.1 Trichopria nigra | reverse complement strand
GTGCGGCCGAAGGCCGCAGTCGCGAAGTGTGTAAAGTTGGTGAGGCCCGAAGGGCCGAACACTGTTAACTTTGCGAGCGAAGCGAGCTACGCGCGATATAGCGCGCCAGGGGTCCAGGGGGCGGAGCCCCCGGTGGGGTTGGCGGCCGAAGGCCGCAGGGGCGAAGCCCCTAGTTATATTATTATAAATTATAATATACATTATGCTACAAATTATATATTATGTATTATTATGTAGTTTCAAGAAATTGTTGCACAGATATCTCTTGCAGGCTGAAGAAGTTACCACTTAATTTTTAATTTTTAATTTTTAATTTCATTCGATAATTTTATGTACGTTATAAATGTAATGTTACCCTTAATGTTATTTCTGTTATAAGCTATTTTATGTTTACCTTTTTGTTTCATTTATTTTTAAGTCTATATTATGAATGCAAATTGTACAATCTTTACACTTTTGGAATTACCGAGCTGATAGGGATTTCAAACCCAAAGCGTTATATAAATAAATGACATTCTCTATTCTATTCTATACATTATAAATTATATTATGTTGTATTATGTATAATTATATTTATCTGGTGTATATTTATTTTTATATATTATAAAAATAAAACGAAATTCATTTTTTTTTCATTAATTGGAACCTACTGTTTGTGTACGAGCTTTCAATAATAAATTGTGATGTAAAATTATTAATTCATTCCAATTGCATTAGTTTAATTGTCAGCTACGTAAATAGAAATAATTCGTAGAAAAGGTTCAGAAATTTTAATGAGTGACGATCAGTTATATTACAAAAATAATATTCAACAATTTAATAGAGTTTAACAATCGATTTTAGCTTGCGTAAAAATATATAAAATTAAAAGTATGAAAATAAGCCCGATACCAATGTACGTAAAATATGACGTATTATAATTATAAATGATGATGACAAAGTGATAATCAATACATACTGTATATTAATTAATCGTATACTTTCGCATCATTCTTTAAAATAAATAAGAAAATAGAATAAAATAATATCAAAATAGTAAAGCTCACAATCATTATAGGATAAAGGAACTTCGGATACATGTCAAATTCACCTAATTTTGTAATATGTTACATTCGTTATCTTCGCAATGTTGGTTTCCCATTTTATCCACTTTTCTACGCATTCATCCTTTTACATCGCGTCAAAGAATTTTCTACTTACATAAAATTTTTTTATTCAATGTACATTTGATGATTTTGATTCCAATATGAAGTACTTACAAATTTCCAAGAAGCGGGATTCATATGTACAGAATTATATATATATATAGATGATTACGATGGGTGAAAGGAATAAGAAGGGGAAAGGGGACGAGTACCTGAAATAATATGCTAATAAGATGAAAGTTTATATTTTGGATGCTATAAATAAATGAAAAATTCCCGGTGGGAGGATATTTTCTAGTATATATCAATAAATATCCGTCAAAGTATGCTAAAACTTGGTGTACTCCGCATCATGAAAGTAAGTTCCTAGGGAACACCCTTTGGCGTTTGGAATATATATTCCGTAATATAAGGAATGGATGCATCTCTTGAGTCAAGTCGCTTTCGTCACCCGTCGCGTGGTTCGAAGTGAGGTTTCTGAAATATTTACTTTAAGTTGTACTAAGTTATAATTAAAACTCGTATATTCGTGTCCTATTCTGCTGTGTTTTTCAATTACAAAATGTAAACATTTGTTGTAAATAGGAAATTCTTGATTACAGTCTGTATAAACAATTTTTTTTTAAACGCTTTCGTATATATATATATATATATATATATATGTGTATACAGTATCTTAACCGCCTACGTTAATTAATCTTGCGTAAATTTTGTAACAATTGGCCGAACCGCGTGGGTGAAAAACCCCTTTGCAGGGTTTTAGGACGAATTAGGACACGCCGAGACGAAAGATCTTGTTATAGACAATCGGATTTTTTTACTTCACAGCAAACATTGGTTTGGAAGTATACAATCATTATTATTCATTTATTTTAATACTTGTATAATTATAATTAAAATAGCTTATAATATTTAAATTATAAATATATTAAATATCGATATTTTAAAGTGAGAGCTCATTCTTCCAGAAAATTAATTTCAGATATTTATTATATAGAGAAAATCGAATTAACGTTTCTTTTTAACCTTTTTGCCTCGCTTTTTCCGCTTTACTATTAACGTTTATTAAAGCAGAAAGTCCATTAATTACATGTCAACGAAACTGTGCATTATACATATAGAATATCGTATCGACTTTTGTTCCAGCAATCATAAAGTCGTATTGTTTCACGTAGTAGAAAAATATCATTTTCACTATACTTTTTCAGATATCAATATGTCTATTGTTTTTGAATATTTAAGAAATCGTTGCTTCTATATATATATCATTTGCATTTGTAAGGTGGCAGAATTTAAGAGATTACATTGCACTTATTGTATTCTCCCTTTTAGAAAATTATGACAAGTAGACATTTGAAACAAAGTTAATTTGAACCATTATGATAATTGTATAATCTTCGATTTTTTCTCATATTTCGGTACTTCAATATTCATTTCGAATTCAGAAATGTATAGGTGATTCTTCTAAAAATGATCCATTTTCGAACAATTCATATCAAAATATTTGTTGTTAAATTAAAATATTGTTATTTTCGACATTCAAAATGGCGAATCCAATATGGCGGATTAAAATGTTTCTCTCTCTCTCGCTGTTCACTATAAGCTTGTATTTTTCTATGTCGACGGGTCGCTGATTACGTATCAGTAGTCAGATTTTCGACATTCAAAATGGCGGACCCAATAGACGAATGATAGTTTCTACATTGAAATTTGACATTGTATTTAACCAAACCTTTTATGTTTAAAAAAACATTCGTTCTTTTAGATTTACAGCAGTACGAATTTTTTTTTAAGTACGTTGATTTACATTTTTATTAGATAGTTAGGTTAGATAAAGAAGTTTAGTACATTGAATTTTCTCTCACAGGGAAATACAATGTTTAAGTATAATTATTATACTAAATACAAATGCAATTTTACACGAAATTCGCGTCAAACATTGTAAATGGCTTAGTTTGAAAAGTCATATTTAATGCATTGCAAATATTTATTTTTATTAGAATTGCACTTTAAAACGGTTGAGGATTATAACGATTTTTGTAATAAATTGCGACAACTTAGCAGCGTTCGTTTGAAAATAAAAAACTTATATTTTTATAGCAAATTGGAAAAATGTATAAAGATGTTATAATATAGATAATTTCGCATTGCGAAACTCGGAAATAACGTTGACAATATATATTTCAGTGTCCCTTATTCAGGAAAATGATATATTAATATAATTATATATTAATTAAATCACATATAATGATTGTAAAACATTTGTAAACTTACCTCAGCATAAAAAAAAAACTAAAATAAATATCGGCATTTGCAATCATTCAACAGTATTTAATTAGTCCCCTTGTATAATAACTATAAATTATTATATTATAAAAACTTATACAAATCGAGACATTCACAGAAATTAATTCATTGAAAATGTCCAAAAAAAAGTTGATTTCTAATACCAATAATAAATCAGGATGCAATATAAAAATTTTTTCGTCAAAACGCCGCTATTGTCTTTACTAAAAAAATTAGGAAAAAAGAGGAGCAATTCGTATTCGTTGGTCGAAACGCAGTTGTTCACAATAAACTTATTGACTATAATGTTGTCAAATCCCTTTCCCACGTTGAATTAACGATTCATGAAATATTCACCCATCGAGTGGCTCTATATATGTCTACGTGAGATTAGTAATCGCTGGAAGTTCACCTCGTCGCACAATTCGTTTGATAACAGTGCCAGGCGCTGATTTTGCCATTGTCTTGCGATATGTCATTTCCGATAGAGAAAACGATGGATACACCCAGTTCAATATCACGTCATGTCATTTCTGAAAATTTGGATTATGCGAAAGAAGTTAATAATTGAATTGCGATTAAAAATTCTGAATGTATTCGAAACAACTCATTATTCTGCGCCAATTAACGATTTAAACTGTAGCATGTTAAAGTGTCTCGTCATAAGTTGTAAGTTGCAATAATTTAAGTTGTATTATACCAAGTTATGAGAAATTTTGAAGTCTTGCCATGGATCTCAATTTATAAGTTTAGATAGGAGATGTTTTAGTTTAATATTGGAAGATAAATTCGTTATATACACCTTATCTACTGTTAAAGTCAGTATCATTTTCAAATTTCAAATCATTTCAAATCACGATGCATTTTGCCAATAATTTTCATATCCTTCAAATTTCATTTTGTTTTAAGGTTATAATAAAAAGCTTTTTAAAGGATAAAGCGAATCAAATAACGAAACTATTTAGACATTGAACTGTGCCCAATCGGCGGAGACGAAAAGTTGGGCTAAACGAGTTCAAAAAGTGTTCATTAAATAAGTCCACCTTTGCGTCGACTTCTCAGCTCATTTTTTTATGAGCACAAAATGAGCTCTTAAGGATGTTGTTTTAAAAATGATATCGGAAATCGACGTATAATATAGGAGGACTTAATATAATGTTCATTCTGCAATCCCAGCAAACAAACAATTAACAATTATATGTCACAAATACATCACGGTTATTTCTTACAAAAATGTTACATTAATGTTACATAACTGTTACCATTGTGATTGACTGGGAATTATTCTCTACAACTTTTTACCTCTTCTATGCAATGAATTCCATTGTAGAATATTTCGTACGTATTATTTTAGTAAAATTGGAGAAAAACGTAATGAAAAAAAAAAACACAACTTTATTTATCGCTAAGGACTGAACAAACGAGCGAGTTGAGCTGATAATAACTCTTTTTACGCGCCTCTTCTTGGGAATCCACGTCGACCCTTGGGAAGCGGAAACAGAGTTCAAATATTTGCACTGCTGAAGAGTTCGTCAGGCACTTTCGAGAACCACGGGAGTCCATTTAATTGCAATGTGACTGTTAATTCAAGCGGACGAAATTACTTTGTTTCAGTCCCTCAGTAACACATCGCTTCCCGTATTGTTTAATTGCTCATAATCACCCGTACTTAAGTTTTGGTCAATTGCTCTTGTCGAAATTGCAGTTAGTCGCGCCACTTTTGGCGAGCGTTGCTCGGTAATCTTTGGCCAAATGGGTTGATTTTTAAGCCTCAGTAGAACATATTGGCAGTGAATACTTTTAAATCTGAAACGGGGATTCCCCTGTTTCACTACATTTCATAATGATTGGAACTAAAACGTTCCAGGCGTATACATAGATATGCCTTTTTGATATATCACATTTTAGTTTTCAGTATTTACAAAATAGTACTTTTCGATACATGTGCGTTAAGTGGAGTTTTAAAACCCTTTCGCACGCGTGGCGAAAATTATTTTTTGATACTGTATGCGGAAAATTCTGCAAAATGAACGAGAGTGGGGAGGGAAAGAGGGGTTCCAGGGGCAAAGCCCCCCGAGTATACAATCTGTCGGCATAATAATTTAAAGCTATTACTACTTTTTATCGTGAATTCCACCCCACCCTTCTCATTTCGAAATTTAAAAGAAATAATTAATAATGCAGTGTTATTTTTGAAATATTTTACTTAATATTTAGGATAACTTTTCATATTTTGATATGCACGTTTACAAATCGATGATGCGAAAGGCAATGTCTTTGTATACAGGCTATAATTTTAAATATTTGGGAAATGTAAATAAGCAACACAACTACGATATACATTTGAAAATTTATTGATTTGTTATTTGTTTATATAATGTAAGTTCAGTGTGACCGCGATTGTAACGTAGTCTGTAATAGATAAATATTTATACTCTATACGATTTCCAGGTCTTTCACAGGAATTAGCCAAGCAAAAATTTTGCGCATACGTATGCGTAAAATGAAAATTTTACGCACTAAAAACGGTGCACGAAATCGAATTTTACGCATAAAAAAATCCTAATGAGTTTCCCAGTGAAAATATGATTCTGTATCTTCTAGATGAAAAAAAAATGCAAGGATCATTTAAAAAGAAAATTTTAAGGTCGTGTTATTCCTGCTTGAAAAATGGTAACTATTATAATTAAAACTAGGCCCAGTAAACGAAAAGGGATTGAAGTTTAAAAAATGGGATTGGAACCATTGGAGAAACGTCATGATTGGTTGATATAATCCAATCACGTAAGTTTTCTAACGGTTTTAATCCCATTCAATCCCATTTTTAAACTTCAATCCCTTTTCGTTTACTGGGGGGGCTTCGCCTGTAGGTATGTATATACGAACAAGTCTCCTGAAATTTCTTTATTCGATTTCTGGACTCCGTATGGTTTGAAACGTGGACATTTGATGAAAAAAAGTAGGGGCTAATTCTTTTTTTGCCAGAGTGACTAAATTCAATAATTCGTCCGACCTACGGTGCGGGTGCAAGTAAAAAGGAAATAGTATCATTATCTTTTCACCTTCGTAATTCTGTTCCCAAACGTATCCTAAAATCGAAAATGAAAGAATTTCAATTACTTAAGAAAATTCCCCGTATAAAATGAACACCGAATGAATACAAAATGATGAATTTGATTTGACACAATAAAAGATCAGCTGTTCGTAGATATTTATTTTTGGGCATTTAATAAAATCTTTGTGTTTTGTTTTCACGGATGTCGTGGTGTAGAAATTAATCGTAAAATGTCAAGAAACTCAATTCAGAATGCAAAATCTGAATTTTTATTTAATACTTTTTTTTTTTTTGCTGGGTCGTACGTATGTCCTCGTCAATATGAAATACTTTCTTCATAAGTATATGACAAGATATATTTTGTTATGAATAATATAACTAATTAATTATTTCAATGTAAAGTTTCACTCAGTGTGTGATTGATCTTTATTACCGCTAACAATCCACGATTATCCGAAACTGTCGTATTGAATGATGAGTCGTCCCTATTCAAATCTTTGCTATTGAAATTGTTTTACAATATCTATCGCTCGCTGATGAAATTTTAGCAATGCAATGGCAAACGCTAATGTGTCTCAGACATTGACGTTGAATAGAAGGAGACTGAAGGTAATTATTTCGATCAATGTAAAGTTTCACTCGGTGCGTGTGATTGATCATACATTCACTTGTTGAAATCCTATCTATTGTTTAAAGTTATCTCATCGTAAGTCGTACACAGGATCGAATCGTTAGTGTCTAAATTAGGAGGTTAAGGCGAAGCTAAAGTAGCTCGTTCGATAACGTCAATTTCTAACCTAAAATATTCAAATTAACTTTAATTTAATAACAGAACTAGAGACTATAGATGCATTTTCAAGTACAACCTATATTTTGAGGCTCTTTTATGTTTTTTCCAATTAATTTACGTTAATTTTTCAGTGAAATCGGTTTAGAATTGGCCGAGAATTCGCAAGAATTTAAATTACACTTTTACGCAATTTGCATTTTTATTCTTGCGATTTCTTGTCCAATTGTGAACTGATTTTGCTGTAATTTGATGTAGATTCATAATAAACGCGTAAAAGCGCCCTAAAATAGATTTGGACTTGAAAATGTATCTGGTTTCTGTTTAATTTGAACATTTGATGTTAGGAATTGACGTTATCGACCGAGCCGCTTTAGCTTCTACTGAACTTGGTTTTCCATATATATAAATATGTTAATGTCATAAAAATGTAATAATAATATAAATGTAAATAATCACCCATTGTTAACACCCATTGGAGTAGGCCAATTAGATGCGTATAACTTTTTGTGCCAATCATATTATTTGATAAGATTAAAATCGAAGATGTGGCGATAACAGACTTTTTTTAGTAAATGACCCCAGAAAAAATGTCTCGTACTTTTATCGATTTAATTGTTGGACATGAGGCAGTCTTATTCCAGTAATAAATGTTTTTACAGTTGAAAGAAAATTTAAATTACAAGATAATTCATTCATTCATTCAATTCAATAACTATATATACATGAATAATTAATTAACAAAATGGAATATCTTGAATGATTGGTTTCTCTCGGCTGATGAATTAATTTTATTACTCGATAGTTTCACTCAGTTTCTTCTATCAGTCAAACAACATTTTATGTTCGTCAGAAACTTTATTCGTATCAATTTTTTTGATAATCTATTGAAAAGAGAGAATAAAACATAGGGAAAATATTCTTTGCGGTTTAATCAAGTTTTAATTTTCAAACATTCATTTTATTCGAGGGTCTCCGAGCTTTTTTCGATTACGAATCTGAGATACAATTTTTGAAATTTGAAACGAAGAATGTACAATTTGGTAAAAACTTTTTATAAACTTTGACCAAATTGTACATTGTTAATTCAACATATGTACCTTTTTAGAAATTGGCTCTTGAATCATCAATGAAAAAGATAGGATATTAATTTGGAAAATCTGTATGGAAATCGAAAAACTTTCAGACGAAATAGTTTTATGTACATTTACTACTCGATCGGAAGAGAATTTTACATTTAAAATGTAAGTTTATGGTCCCTGAATGTAAATGATTTATTGGGACTTTTGACGAGCAACTGCGCGAATATCGAATCTTGATTTATCGAACAAGTCCATCCGAATTTCATATGGCTTTCTTAGACGCTGACAATATGTCGTGAATGGTTTGCGTATAATTACTTTTATTGACAGCATAGTTTGCACCGATCTCCACAGGAATTCAAGTCAGTGTTTCACGTTCCGTTGAATGGACATCGTATCGACCGCTCGTGTCTATACGGTTGTTTTATTAGCAGCCTGAAAGCACGTTTATTACATTCGTTTGAAGGAATAAAAGAGGTCGGAAATCCTGAAATAAAATCACCTCTTGACATAAGGGATATTCTCTCAAGGTTTAATTTCGTTGAGAAATATCAGTTGTCGATTAATCGTCCACGATTATACAATGATACCAAAAGCTAACTCGTTTGCGGAAAGCAATATATTGAAAATGGACACACAATAAAGTGTACAAATAGAAATCAAAGAAAGTTCAGGTCTGAAAGGGACGAATAAATTAAACTGCGAAGACAAACAAAAAAATTTGTTTGAAAGACTTCTTCACAAAATGTATACGGTCATTTTCACTTTTCCTACAGACACTTTTTTATTTTTCTGATTTATTTATTCCATTCTCGTATATAGTTGCAAGAAAATTTCGAGAATGCTACATATCATGGATTTTAAATCGTCAATCATCCATAGGATCGATATGTGAATGATTGGGAATTTCTGGAGATTCACGGGAATATAAACGTAGATTGCGGCACTTCGCACATGACTTGTTCCACTTGTTCCAGTAAGGAAATTCTCGAAATGTTAAAATCATTATCGAAATCACTATATGAAATTGTACATCTCGTCACGCAATTGTACATTCCACGAGAGAATTCCCCGCGACGTCTATATACTAAATAATGTATATATTTAAATACAGAATAATTTGATTTGTAAATTTTATATTTTGTTTGAAATAATTAATTCAATTTGCATTCGTCATTCTGATTCCGACTTTAATTTTTTCTTCTTTTTACGAATTACAATGTGCGAATTTTTTTTGAAAATAATATTATTAAATTAAAGTATATACATTATAAAGTGTGACGCAACGTTGCATGCTGCAAAAATATTAAATTCGTTGACAATTTAATATTTGTTAATAATATTTAATGCATGTAATATTTGTCACCCTCCGAAAATTGCATTTTTAATCATAAAAGCTTTCATCGACTTTTGATACTCGGACATCACAAAATATCCGTCAACTTAAACCAATTTAGCGATATAAATAATGCGCAAAACTTTATTTTCATTTCGGTTTACTTTTTCGTTAAATTATATGTAATGTATTTATTTATGTTTCACGAAAAGTGATTACATAGACTTCCTTTTTACAATAGCACCAATATAACATTACAATAGCATTTTAACAAGCAAACACATAAAAATATAAAACCAAAATGTATTCGTTTTATATTTTAAGAATTATAATAGATTATTTATTCTATATTTTTTATACTATATTATTTATAGTATAAAATACCTATTGTTATTCTACTCTGCTACAAGCATCTACTGAAACATAATATTTCTTCATCTGTAATATTAAACAATATTAAACAATATTATTAATATTAAACAAAAACAATTAAATATTTATTTTATTTATTTTAGAAATTTTGAAATAATCTATTTTTAAACTTGAAACAAATCAGATTATTTTTACATATAGTTTTTTTTTTTGTTATCTGTATTGTATATACATTGTTTACCGGTTGAAAGTGTGCCAATAACGTACGATATATATATAACATTGAATGCATTTCGCGGATTGATTGCTACGAAATATGTGATTTTCTCTCGTGTATATAATGTAATTCATACTTTAATACAATAAAAGATATCTCGGAATAAATAAAAATCAAATGCCTTTTTTTACTTATTGAAACTGAAACCGTATATGTAAATGCAAAATACGTTTTATATGGGCAGCTTTTGTAGGATTGTGACATTTTAAACGAATGTAAACGAAAATTATTAATTTGATTTAAGAAAGTGGCGAAGTAGAGAAATTCTAGAGAATCACTATTGGAGTAAGACGACATCAGGCTTCGTATACAATAGTACTTGTAAATAAAATCGGATGTTTTTATCGCACTGATACTGAAACCAGACAAATGTAACCGTTGACACGTTACATTACAATAGATTTGTACATTGTATTATTTTAAACGAACGAAAAACATACATACATTGAAATTGGACATTAAATTGTATTAAAAGTTAAGAGTAATTCATTTGAAATTATTCGCTTTGTCATACAAAAAAAAATAATTAATTAATTAAACCAAAAATGGTCAAGTGAAAGGGATTGAAAAAAATTTTGAAGAGGACATGGTAGAGCATATCGTGTTTATCGTATGGTAGAGCGACATATAGACTGATAAAAAATAAGTGAAATTTGATTAATTAAAACTTATATTTTTTCCTGCAACGTTAGAAAATAAAAATAAGAAACAAAAAGAAATGTTGCAAATATATTCTATGTCCCAATAATCTTTTCAATTGAGATTGAAATATATCGTGAGAAAGATAAAAAAAGAAGGTATACGGCAAAAAGTCATGGATTTTGTTTAGAAAGAATTTGAAAAAGTGTCAAATAATCCTTCGAAGTAAACTGTCACTTAAAAATCCCAAAAGAGCTCGAAAGGTGTTTAAAATGAATTTAAACATTATAACGATGCATTTGAAAATAGTATATTACGCAACAAGTGCGCAAAATAGGTGATTCCCGCACGAGACGAAGTCGAGTGGGGGCAATCACCTATATGCGCACTGTTGCCTATACTATTTTTCCTAACACCGTGCGCAAAATAAATTCGATTTTGCGCACGCGTTTCAGTGCGCAAAATCGAATTTTGGGCACGGAGTTAGGAAAAAAAAACAAATTAAAATAAAGAATGTACGTTTACACAAGAAATATTTCTTCGTTGTTGAAATAAAAGTCGAAATAAAAGTTGAGCAGGTCGTAAAATATTCTATATATATTGTTAGTTTTATAGATTTTTCATTAGCAAAAGAAAACAGTTATAGCATTTACTCGTGCGCGAAAATCTCAGCTCTATATCCCTTTAAAGTTACAGTTCTATATGCTTGGTTTATTCTTTTATCGACTTCTTTTATTTTCACCGTAAATATATCGTTCGCTTTCTGATAGAGTGCCGTAATTCAAGAAATGCCATAGTCCCATGACGTTAGTAGAATAAGAATTCAATTTCACAGAAACTCTATTAAGCCTTTTTAGTCTACGTCTATGCCTTATGGCCTATGCCTATGTATATGTATACGTTATGTGTGTGTGCAATTTTAGAACGTGACATATTATGAGAGCATGCTTACTAATTACATTTACAATTTTTTTTTCGTAAACAGTACCTCGATTAATGTCCAGAAAATGCGGTTACGTAGTTACTGACATTTCAAAAGGGCGGACAAAAAAAATTAATTGTATTAAACGTGTATTACTTGATAAAGAAGGATATTAGACTTTTATGGATTCTTGTTATGAAAAGATGCCATTATGAATTTTACGATACTTAAAGTGAATTATTCATTACGTTTTATACAGACCTACTTTCTTAATTACGCTAGTGCAAAAACTTTTATTTAATAACAAGGCTTTTCCGAGCGAGAGTTTATGCGTTCTTTTATTTGTTTATTTGCCTTATAAAATCTACTTACAGGCTAATTAAGTACATAATTAAATGTACAATACTAAAGTTAGATTAAAAATATAAAAATTGAATATACATTATATAACATGTAGAATTTTTGTTTGATTATTTCTTAAATTAATTACATTGCTTGTTTATAAGATCCGTTACAAAATTGTTACAAGATTGTTACACAAATTATAAAATAGTTATTACAAATTATTCATACAAAATGTACTACACAAATAAACATAAAAATTACTATAAAAATCATAAAATCAATAAATTCTATATTAATTAATTGTTGCTAATATACAAACATTTATTTTATTATTTTTTTGGCATATCTTATGTTAAATAATTTTTTAATTCATTTTTATTATAAGAATAATTTATTTGAATAATTATTTTATCATTTTTGTAGCAATTTTGTAACAATTTTGTATATTTCTTACAGTAAAATAAACATTCTGAAAAGGACCATAAAATCTGTTCGAAACTTCAAAGACTTTTTATTATTACATATAGGTATATAAAAGACGCTATAAATAAAGCAATTAATTTGAGTAATTGTCAAAAATCAAATAAAAGATCGAATAAAATTCTGTACATACATTATACTTAAACATGTTTTTGCACTTTATTAGGTGCTATAATTATGCACTTAATTTAAATTCATTTAGTAACGTTAACATTAGTATACATATATTAAGAGGTATATATATATATACAAACATTTTAGTATTACATAATTTCACGTTTTTTGTTGCTTTTTAAACACACCATTTAATACTCATTCTTATTATCGTTGCAAGTTACCGCCCTCGTAGAAAATAAAATGATTCTTTTTTCTCAAAGTGGAAAGTAATTTTGTTTACTCCAGAAAAAAAGCATTTTAGTTCTGAAGGAACGAATAATTTACGTTCTCCTTAATTAGATGACTTTTTATCCTCCGCATTTTCTCGGATTCGATTTCAGTGTCAAAAAGTTTTTACTCTATAATTGTTCGGTAAATTCTTATATTCAAATTCAAGATATCGTTTATGTAATGAGTACTAGAACATCTAATTTTTAAATGTTACATATTGACACGATTAATATACGTCATGTAAAATTTTTATCATTTTAAATATCAATGTTTTTATTGAACATTTTGACAATAGGATTACTGGATTTAGATCTCCTGTGATCTGTCGTGATACCGTCGACATGTCTAATTTATAAATTTTCAAATAAATTACAGAAAAAAAGCTTAGAATATTGAAGGAAAATCATTATTTTTTATACAATCTTTCTAATATCTATATATAATGGTTATTTTTTACATATTACAATTTAAAATTCATCAATTTTATATTTACATATATATACTTGATAAAAAAGGATATTAGACTACATATATGGGGCAAAATTCGCCAAGTGTACCCGCCTAAAATTTGGATGTGTCCGATTTTTTTGAAACTTCATTAAATTGTAGTACTAGTGAGTCTCTTTAAATCCTGTAAAGGTCATA
>JAPYZR010009057.1:0-12392 GCA_030522945.1 Trichopria nigra | reverse complement strand
CTCTCCGGCTACGGTCTCCGTAGTCGCCCAACCCTTTTTCCCTTCCGAATACGGTCACCGTATTCTCCGTTGCACCGAGGCGGTGCGCCCGCGATCCTCCGTCATTGTAATCGGGTCGTTAGCTCTAAGTACGACTGCGGTCCCCGCAGCGTCCTCACCCTTCTTCCTTCCGAATATGGTCACCGTATTCTCCGTTGCACCGAGGCGGTGCACCCGCGATCCTCCGTCATTGTAACCGGGTCGATAGTATAAGTACGACTGCGGTCCCCGCAGCCTCCTTACCCTTCATCCATCCGAGTACGGCCACCGTACTCTCCGCTGCACCAAGGCGGTGCACCCGCGATCCCCTCCGTTAATTGTGACCGTGTCCGTAGGTTAAGTCAATAAGCTGCGGTCACCGCAGCTTCCGCCCCGAGTTGATACGCGAGTGACTTGCTGTACATTATACGCTACAACTAATAAATAGATTGTTTAGACATACTTAAGTGTTATTCTTTTCCAGTCACCTACCCTAACTCAGCCACCTACCCTTTCTGCTTGCTCACCGACTAAACTTTTCCCGGAGCAGGAGGAAACTCCGTTACAAAATAATCGAAGGTTTCCGAAACAAAACGCTTAGAAAAATGTTAAACGCGCCTTGGTTTGTACCGAATGAGGTAATAAGAAAAGATATGAACACTCCAACTATTAAAGAGATAGTAAGATATGAAGAAAGCTACAAGAACAGACTCTGTACTCACACCAATGAATTGGCAGCACACCTCATTCAAAGATCATCGCATAGTACCAGATTAAAACGATTTTTTTTAGTCCGATTTGTTATTTACAGTCACATGTTTAATTAGAAATACTCCAGCGAGCATTCTAATTTAGTTTTGTTACATATTTAATATTTAGTTTATAAAGAAAAAGAGAAAAAAATAAAATTAAAAATAAATTGTAATGTTTGTATTGAGAATAACTTTTGCACTATATTTGTTCTAATCTTGTAGAAGTTTATGTTTCTTGAGCCGGGTACTCTTGATTGACGTTCTTAGTAGATTATGTATAAGTTGATTGGGATGAATTTGTAGTCTATTTGTGTATTTTTTATAAAAATTCTTTATTTCTTCTTTGACTGGTGGCATTTGTAGATCATTACGAATTATTTCATTTGTTACGAACCATGGAGCATTGACGATATTACGTAGAACCTTAGACTGAAATCTTTCCAAAATTTCTACATTTGAATTTGAGTTAGTGCCCCATAGTTGAATACCGTACGTCCAGATTGGCTTAAGCATAGTTTTGTATAAAAGTATTTTGATTTTGGTAATGAGCTCTGACGTTTTTCCAATGAGCGAGTAAAGTTTTTTCTTTTTTAGGCCTAGTTGCTTTCGCTTAATCTGCTCCTGCTTTAATTTGGTATGGTTTTGTTCTGTGCGTGTTTATTTTGATTTCGACCGTTCTATCGTCTAGATACGATTTAATCTAAAAAGACGACCTGCGGCTCTCGTTACACCGACGTACTGGTGTGGGGCCAATTAGCCGCATTGAAGGGCCGAAAGGGCCGTAATAAAAAAAAAAAAAAAGATACGATTTAATCAGCTCGTATTGGAGGTTTGATAATAGTTTGTTGTCAGCAATTCTTTGGTTGATTCTGGCAAGGATTAGTTTTTCGCAGATTTTTGATAGCGGCGGGAGAATCAATTTTCCACTGCTTGGGAAAGTGGCGTAGGCGAAAGCATGCATTCATTATTATCGTTAATGAACGTATTGATATTTTTAGTAATTCTTTTACTATTTGGCCTGTGATGTTATCATATCACGGGGCGTTTTTGTTGTTAATACATTTAATTATCTGGATTACTTCCTTTATTTTGACCGTGTTTATTGTCGTGTTGTCTTCAATGCCAGAGGCTTCTAATAAACGTTCTTCTTCCTTAGTAACTGTTCGCGTGTGACGTTCAAAAACCTTACTCAGATGGTTTGCAAATGTTGTAGCTTTTTCCTCGTCAGTTCTGGCCCATTTACCACATGGTTTTCTGATAGGTGGTATAAATTTAATTTAGTGTTTTTTTAGTTGCCTTATAGCTTTCTGGGTAATGAGTACCCCGTTGCTTCTGTTGGAGTTAATCCTCCTAGGTATCTTTGCGTATGCAATACATTTATTTAAATTCTTTCATTGCTCTATTTAATTTAGTTTTATCATAACTATCATAACTCGATCTGGTAGTCTGATATCTTTTCTTCGGTTTTCTTTTCTGTTTGATTTTCGTGTTATTTTATATCAAATTAAAGATGACATGTATTATTTAACTATTTTTAATTAGGAGGAAAATTCTAGATTTTTCAGTTCCAACTTCAGTACGACGATATCTTGTGCCTTTTCACTTCGTCAGGGCACTAACATCCAACGTGAAGATGACATAAGACATAAAGACCCAGTCGTGTTAGATCTAAGAGTTGTCTTTCGAGACAGTCGTTAAGTTTTTGTTGCTCCTTATTTGCAACCCAGGATCAACCTCGTGGAGGTTACAAGCATTTGATCCCTCTTTATTATTGTAATTTTATCTAAGTTTTATTCTTTTTTATTTATTATTTATGTGGTTATACTATGGGACTATACACAGATCGAAAAAGAACACAATTGAAGAAAAAATAGAAAATATTCAACTATTTTAATAAAGAAAGGAAAGAAGAGAGATGATCATAATGATATTCAGGAAGTGCATACTTCCAGGACCGTCTACACTGTTCCGCAGGGGGCGGAGAGGGGGGTATATTATCCAACAACATGCTAAGGGGGGGGGGGGTTGCCCAACACGTTCGGTCCCCAATATACTGGTGGAACGAGGACATCGCTGCTACTCGGAGAGAGTATCTTAGAGCTAGAAGACTGCACCGGAGAGCTCTTCATAAGCCGCGATACTAAGATTTAACCGCGGCCTACGAAGAAAATAAGAAGAAGCTTAAAGCTGCCACCAACACAGCAAAAAGAAAGTGCTGACAGGACTTCTCCGAGAAGGACCCTTGGAGGAAACCACATAAAACGGTCATAAGTAAACCAGTAAACGAAAAATTATTGCATGTTAGAAAACAGGATTGAGAACAATGAGGAATGATTATTTAGAAGCATTCATTTATTTTTGAACGTGAATACTTTTTAATGATTCCCCAGTGTTCTTAATCCTTATTTTTTTATCTCGTGAATAATTTTCAATCACTTTTCGTTTGCTTGAAGATCAAGCCCAAAGAATAAAGGCCCCATCTTGCCCACACTTCCGCGACAGAGTAGTCCACTACTTGTTCCCAAAACATCAGGAACGACCTGTCGGAACTGATCTGTTGTCAGAATCTGGTGCAGTCCAGCAACCATACCGCAGCGCTGAATGACCTAGGTATCCTCCTGGTTACATTTAGAGCATGTCTTGAAGAGGGGTGGCGAAAGTTCGGTTTCAGGAAGGGTCGCTCAATCATTGATGCAGTCGACTGGGTGAAGACGATAGCCACGAATGCCATCAGTAGCAGTCGGAATACCAGGCGGATGTGTGCCATCATCGCGCTTGATATCAAGAACGCCTTCAATTCAGCCAGATGGGATTGCATCATGCTAGCCTTACAAGAACTAAAGGTACCACTCTACCTCAAAGTCATTTCAAGCTACCCGACAGACCGAACCCTATTCTACGGCACTGATGATGGATTGCTTAAACAAGCGCTACGGGCGGGATTACGATGTTAGCTTTTGCGGACGACGTCGCACTTATCGTCGTCGCAAAAACCATCGCTATTGTGATACCGCTATTGAGGTGGTCGCTAGATGGTTGATAAATAACGGACTCTGTTTGGCAGCTGAGCTTTATCACATAACTTTGATGCTAGTTGGTTAGGATATACTTTAAGCATGTCCTTATATCTTCGGTAGTACAATGTAATTACTTCCTTTAGCGTTGGTATTTTTAAGTCTTTTCTAATTAGTTCGTTAGGAATAAACCAGGGTTTAACGATTTTCCATAGAGTTTTTGATTGAAATCTTTCCAATACTTCTTTGCTAGAGAATGATGCAGCTCCCCACAAATGGATGCCGTACGTCCACACTGTTGCTGACAGAATCGACATTTAATATAACTGCGGTACCCGGCGTGGGTTTTTCTGCAGTTTTCCCCACGCCATGGGGGTACTTCTTAGAAGTCGGCTGCAGATGCAAAGAAGGGTGCCTATAGGTTTCAATGTACGGGCCCTTCGCGTACCGAAGACACCCTGTTATAATATTTCTAATTATACTGTAAATGTTAGAGTAGCTTAGAAAGAGCTCCAATATTTTAACGAAAAGAAGTAAATAAGAAGGTATAAATTCAGAAAGGTTACGTAGTAAATCGATTTAGAAAAAGATGACATACCAGCGATTCGTCTTCGGTCGGATAGTAACCGAAGGGTTCCATGCATGGAGATTCGGGGAGTCAATTTCTGCCATTGCTGACACTTCGGCGAGCGAGAAGGCCGAAGGTTCGCAAACCGGGTGTAAATGATAAATTTAGGCCTGCCGGCGATTCGCTCTCAGATGGATAGTACAAATTATATATGGAATACGATCGGAACTTATTCATTGAAGTTGAAATGAAGTGTTGGGTGGGAAGAAATGTCGATAATTACGTCGAGTTCATATGGAATTTCATTAGAACATGTGTATTCGCGGTTGGTGATTTTAAATTTAATGTTAAAAAGTATAAAAAATGTATCGAAATAAGGAAGGCAGTTGAAAATGATGTTAAATTTAAAACCAATTTGAATGGGGCTACGGGCTGTTGACTGCGAATCTAGTAAAAAGAAGGTGATAGCAAAACTCCTGTATAGAAAGGGAGTGGCGGCAGGGGATACTATATCGCATAGTGGAACATAAAAAATTTTACTTGAAACTGAAGAATTATATTGAAAGTAATTATATCTATAATCCATGTCATAATAACAAAATAGCCACTGAAAATAAACACTAAGTGGCTGTGGCCGAAGGAAAGCTGCGAGCAGTCCGTGAAAAGATCGAAACCGCCCACGTGCCCACTGTTGGAAATGGTGCAGAAGACCGTACGGGCGAAGTCCCTGTATTACTTTGACAATTCGAAAAATTATCAGAATATAAATATGTTTGCAGAATATAAAACGAAGTATTTGAACAATATATCACAGAACAAACAATTTTTTTTATTTTAATCACTAACATTAAAAATACAACCTATTAACTAAATACTAACAACTTTCTACTAACAACTTTCTACTAACCTTGGAATATTATCAACTGAGCCACGTGATTGCAGCAAATCATCAAGAAAATATACATTTCGAACGTTATATGAAGCTCTTGTTTCATTTTTTATCTTTAATGCCTTTGGTAGAACACGTTTCATAAGCTCTTGCCACGTGTTATCCTGTACGGGCATTATTACTTCATCAATATCTAATAAAACAACATATTTGTATTCATACATATGCTTGTATAAGCAGTCATTATAAGGGATTAGTTCATTTTGTCTTTTATGATTAGTTTTTTTTGCCAAGTAGATGTGTTGAAAAGATGGCACATTGGGTTGTCCACCTGGTAGCGTAAGTGGGGTTACATGAACTTTATTGAGCTTCTGATAATGATTCAATACTTTTGTAACATTAGGATGTACCTGCAATTTGTAGAAGAATATTTTATCAGCCCCTAGAATTCCTATAAGTTCTATCCATTCAATCAATCTTACAGATAGATCTTCATGAAGAAAATCTAAACCCTTAACGCATACAGCAAAATCCTTTTTTACCTTAGGCTTATTATATATTATACGAATATTATTAGTAGCAGTGTTACAAATTTTTTCTACAAGAGAAACTGATACTGGCGGACCCTTTTTTAAATGAGATTTCGGAATTTTACAAGCAATAATATAGGGTTGATATATTCCATGTTTATAATTACCCCATTTAGAGTACCACATATATTTGTACTCTAAAATATCTACAATTTCTGGTTGCTTTTCACCATCGTACCACATTTGACAAAATGTTTTGATAGTCGGTTCTATTCGATCAATCATGCCTATGATTCTAATTGCTGGTCCAATTCGCGAAAGCCTTCGGTTATCATAAAATGCGTTAAAAAGCTGAAAGGTTCCATTGGAAGTGCGCAAAGTTTGCCAATAAATATTATTAAATTCTAACTCAAAAATATCCGGGTATTTTGGACTGCAATCAATTTGGTCTTTATTTCTTTTTTTCGTGTTTTTACTATCGGAAAAAAGTTTGTTATATTTATGCCAGTAAGACAGAGGTAGACTTGGAAGCTGATGTTCTACGTCATCAATAATTTCTTCGTCTGTTTTAGGAGGTCTATGATCCACGAGTGGTTCATCTTCGAAGAACTGATTAACATCTGATCGATATTTTTCTGATCTCGCTGTTGCAATTGTGTTTAGAATTACATTCATTTCTAAATCTTCGTTAGTCGAACTAGTCTTCTGTAAAGAAAAGTTTTATATGTATTTTTATATGCAGAAAATAAACTCTAAAAGCAGGTGGATTAAGATAAATAGACATTTAGTAGATATTTTTGTTTGAATGTCTAACCTTTGTAGCTAATGGGTCAGCAGGTGCTGTTGAAGTATAATCGACATGTCGAAACTGAATAGCAGCCATCATGACCAGAGACCATATGGAGACAAAAATTAATATCCGTTGTGCACAACGCTTCATTCTATGGGCTTGGGGCATTATATCACCCCAATTACCGACTCTAATTATTTTAGATATCAGCAAAAATATTCATCCAGTTCACCTCAAACAGATCTGTAGTCCAAAGTTAATTAAACATGATTTAAATAGGTATAATTATATCATACATTATTCACTCATTTAAATTACATATATGTACAGTACTTGACGTTAATGCCTGTGGTCCGGTTTGACTCGTCATATTTCGTTCTTGATTGTTTTTAGATTAATGCTCGGTCTATCTTGTTTTTACTGTCTTTACGACACCGTTACAAATTACGAACGCAAGCATATGAACATAAATTAAAGAGACTGAATGTTTTGAACGGCGAAAATCGGAACGGTGGACGAAAAGAAGAAGCCGGTAAGACCAAAATATATTCAAGCACGAGACACTGAAGGATATTTGGTAAACGAGTTGGAGGAACGCAGCACACGGCAATTAGATAAGTATAGCTAATTAAGAAAATACATATTTTACAAATAATTTATTGTTTTTAAAATATGATTCTTTGTGTCTTTTTCTTCTTTTTTTTCCGATTCAACATCGAGTTCTTCAGAATTCATGCCAGAGTGCGATGTATCCTTTTTGGGAACCAAATTTATATTGATAATATAATTTACAAGTGAGTACCAAACTTTATTAGTATGACTTAATTGTTTTAAATTGGATGCATCTAAAATATGTCGTTAAGTCTTTTATGAAAATAGTAAAAAAAAGAAAAAAGAAAAAAAATAAATATTAACATTGTTTGGTTTGGGGTGGGGGTGGGGGGGGGCGGGGGGGGGGGGGGGGGGGGGGGGGGGGGGGGGGAGAGTTGCATAAAGTAGATAATTTCTTTCACTGCAAGATGTTTTTACAACTATTCACTTTAGTTAAAAAACGACATTTTCTGTTTTTGCCATATTTTTTATTATTTTTAACATGTTGATAAAATGAAGTTTGAATAGTGGCTATATGTGAAAACTTCACAATTGTTTTATTATAAGTAAAAGTTAATGTATGACGAGGAAAAGTTCACCTTTTCGTTTGACCAAATCCATTTTCGACAGTCTTCACCTGGTTTAAGTAAGTATCGATTGGTAAGTTCCATTGGACTTCTTACATTTCGCTCGGTAAGAAGACATTTCAGAAGTGGGTTACACGAAAATAAGACTTAACGACATATTTTGTGCACTTTAAGACAATCAGCAAAATTAAGTCATACCAATTGAAGTTGGTACTCACTTGTAAATTATATTATCAATATAAATTTGGTTCCCAAAAACGATACATCGCATTCTTTCATATCTACTTTGTAAATATACTTTTATGTATCAATTACATTGTAGCTATGTGGTCCGCAGTAGCTACTTTCATAGTGTCTGTAGAACTCGATGTTGAATCTGAAAAAGGAAGAAAAATAAAAAGACACAAAGAATCGTGTTTAAAAAACATAAATTATTTGTAAAATATGTATTTTCTTAATTAGCTATACTTATCTAATTGCCATGTGCTGCATTCTTCTAACCCAGTTACCAAATATCTTTCCTTGTTTCGTGGTTGATATTATTTCGGTTGTACCCACTTCTTCTTTTCGTCCTCCGTTCATTCATTCTCTTTAATTTGTTTATATGCTTGCGTACATAAGTCGCAACAGTCGTAACCGTCTCTTAAAAACAGTAAAAACTAGATAGACCGAGCATGAATCTAAAAACAACCAAGAACGAAACATGATGCGTCAAACCGGACTAGAGTCATTAATGTCAAGTACTGTAGATCTTACTTATATCGTGATACTAGTAGTTTACAAAACTAGCGCCAAATGGTCTATAAAATGAAACACCATCGCTTTATTTCTAAAATCCAAGACATATTTTGTTCTCCTTCATCATTCCGAATTTAAAGAGCCATGTACTTTGCTGAGAAAAGTAATGCTTCGCTTCACTCACAAGATTGACCGTGTTCGGCAATTCGGGCCTCATTGACTCAACACAGTTCGCGACTGAGGCCTTCGGCCGCACCCTCCCAGAGTGCCATAAGTTTGTAAATTTGCTATGCCAATTCACATTTGCTCCATACACATCCACACAATTCCATTGATAGTATATGAAGGTGAAATGTATTAATTACTTCTATTTCCATGTACACATATATTAATGTGCTTCTCTTTATATGTTTAGTGGTATAAAATTAAAAATAAACATTTTCAAAACTAAGTTCAGCCAAAACACACCTTTCAAAAAATGTGGAATAGATCGAAACACTAATTCACACACACATGTAAACAACTCCGCCTAGCCGGTCCCAAGCCCGGGGCCTCGCTCCATAAGAGACAAGGAAGGAGAAGGGGAGGAGTAACAACCTCGTTATAAAACCTAGGTACGTCTGACCCGAATGTTAGCACGTTGCAAAGATCCCTAGGTTACTGTCCTAGGGTACCCCGAATATTGAAAGACCTAAATATGGATAGTGAGTTCAACACGACTCTACCCCAAGCCGGTATGGCTCCACAGCCTAATCCTGGGTGACAGCCCAAGTGGCCGACGCTGGTCCCATGGATTTGGGGGGGGGGGGGGGGCAAACCCACGAATCGGTTGCGGAGGTTGGTCACTCGGCCTCTGTTGCTGATACAGCTACAAGTGACAAATACGAATTTGTTTCGAGAGTCGAACGAAGAAACCACCAGTTTGAGCGACTTGGCGACAGGATCGGTCAACTTCTGGACAGGCACAATGTGCACAAGATTATTAAAGACATTGCCCGCGGCATTAATGCCACGTGCAATTGCCTGTGCAGTGCAGAGGATATGTTGCAGAGTGAGCGTTATAAAATTAACACAGGTCAAGTTAACGCAGACGACCCCGAGTCTCAATACCAGGTCCAGACATAGTGCGGTAAGGGAAGCAGAAACCACTTCCCAATGAACATCTTTAAGGAAGAGGCAGCGAAAGCAGAAGGTGGAGGTGTTCGTGGTAGGGACTCTTGGAGTCCATCCACCAGAGAAGAAACTCCTACTTCCGGTGCAAACACAGGGAGCACAAGAACTGGAGCGTAAGCAGGCGAAAACTACTGAGTGGGTGCGAGTAATCAAAAGAGGGAGAATAAAGGGCAAGGATGAAGAATTGGCAAGCAATGGCAACGAAGCTATACAGATCAGGAACGTGGCCATGGTCAAAGTAAGGCATGCCCCCTATCTATCAAGATCAAGGCGACAGGCGAGGGTCTTACGCCAATATTCTAGGGTTGTTAAAGACGGCATCCGAATTAGCACCTCTAGGGCAGAGGGTTATGCGTATCAGACGCACCCGATCAGGAGAGGTACTGCTAGAACTGGTCAGGAAGGGTGAAGAGACCGCAGAAATAAAAACATCGATTTCGCCTACTCTTAAAGAGACAGCAGCAGTGATGTCGGTGACTTACAGGGAAGCCCTGAATATCATGAACTTGGACGAAGATGCGGACGTGGGTGAGATAGCGGAGGCAATATCAGCAGTTATTGGACCGGACTGCATAACCCGGGAAAACATCAAACACACTGGGCTGTCCACCCACCAAAATTCACATGGGTGGAGGTGGCCGGTATAAGAGGGGGGGGGGGGGGGGGGGGGGGGGGGGTTAATGCATGGGCAATAGAGTGGGGAATCGCAAAAACGAACCATCGGGGTAGCGCTTTACTTGAGAACCTGGTGTGGTCGACCCACCAGCCGTCACCGAAGCCGAATTGAAGATGGCTGCTAAGAGGATATCTATCCGCAAAGCCCCGGGAATGGATGGAATCTAGGGCCTGGCAGTAATGACCGCAGCGCTGAATGTACCAGGTATCTTCCTGGATATATTTAGCGCATGTCTTAAAGAGGGATGCTTCCCGGAGCAATGGAAGCAACAGAAGTTGGAGCTGCTTTACAAGCGTTTTAAACCCTTGGACGAACCATCCGCACACCGGCCACTCTGTTTGCTGGGAATTCCCGGGAAGCTGTAGGAGCGGATAATATGTGCCAGGCTTGACGCAGCCATCGATGAAACTGGGGGTCTTTTATTGATGCAATTGATGGTGAAGACGATAGCCACGAATGCTATCAATGGCAGTCGGAATGCCAGGCGGATGTGTGCCATCATCGCGCTTGATATCAAAACCGCCTTCGAGCCAGATGGGATTGCATTATGCTAGCCTGACAAGAACTAAAGGCACCACTCTACCTCCGAAGGGTCATCTCGAGCTACCTGACAGACCGAATCCTGTTCTACGATACCGATGATGGCAGGCTCTCCCACAACATCACGGGAGGCGTGCCACAGGGCTCGGTACTAGGACTTCTGTTCTGAAACGTTTTGTATGACGGATTGCTCAAACAAATGCTTCCGGATGGGGTACGATGGTAAATAAACCAATAAATAAACCAACCATCGTACCCATCGTCGTCGCAAAAACCATCGACGATGGCCATTGAGGTTGTGGTTAGATGGTTGAGAAACAACGGAGTCTGTTTGGCGGATGAGAAAACGAAGACCATGTTCATCTCTAGAACGCAAAAGAGGATGTATACTACCTTCACGGTAGAGAATAAAAAGATTAGAACGAGGACGCTATGAAGTACCTTCAGGTTATGCTCGACTAATGTCAGCTGAGAGGGCTGAAAGATACCGTGAAGGTATCGAAAGATACCGTGAATGGTCTAAGAAATTACTTGCGGGGGAGCGGGAATAGGAGAAGACTCCCCAACACCGGCGGGATTCAGGAGGGTCCTGCTCCTCTCATAAGAAGGATGGGACGCAGTGGTTCAACTCGCCACATCCATCGTTGGAAAGCTGATTGCCATCATGAAACTGGAGGAGGGACGGATAGCAATACAATCAGATATCCGTCAAGTGCTATAACATCGGCCGAGGGCCTTTCGAGGCTTCGGCTGCCTTCCCCGAAGTAATGATTTACGGTAGTACCCGGGGAAGAACAATACAGCATTATGCGGCGGTGGTTTTAATGTATGATAACTCCGCACTTCTGCTCGCGGCGAACAGCAGATACGGCTGGTATTGCTTTACATCGTCGCGTCGGTAAGAAAGCATACGCGCGCGCGCTCGCCTACACACACACGCACGTTTTACAAGTATTTTGAGCACTCGTTGATGATTATGACCCGAAAATTGAGGCAACTATGCGAGTTTGTTAAAATTGTCCAATAAAAATAAAGACTGTTTTTTCATTCCCCGTCCTCTATTACTTGCTGGATATATTCCAGCCTCGTATCAGATCTAATTTGGGCTTAGACATATTCAAAAAAGGTTATGGAAGCTTTTCTGTCAATTTTTTCGTGAGCTAGAGCTCGTCAAAATTACATCGCCAAAAATCGGTTTCTCGGATATATTCCAAAAACTAATCAGTTCTAAATGGGGTCAGGGCATATCCAAAAACAGTCTATGAAAGCATTTTTGTTGATTCGATCATGAGCTACAGCGCTTACAAATTTAGCGTAACGTACGTACAGACTAACGTACAAACATTTTTTTATTGCATGTTTGGATTCTCACGCCTTCAACAGCTTAAGGAACCCCATCACCTAGGGTGGTTATATATATTTTATAATATTTATTTATTTATTTATTTAATTACATAAACGGGCAAATTGCCCTTATACAAAATACATAACTTCGCCGCCAAGTACGCAATAGAATCACAACTATG
>JAPYZR010009055.1:0-20062 GCA_030522945.1 Trichopria nigra | reverse complement strand
CGTTTTCTGTCTTGTTTTTGCCTGGTGTTTTAGGGGCTGGTTCGGTTCGGTGGGGGGGGGGGGGGCGGGGGGTGGTCGATGAATATTTGTCCGCCATAGTTCATCCGCCATTTTGAATTTCATTAAACTCACTTCAAAATCGTAATCAGCTGTCTTAAAAACATCCTTACATATAATTGTCGGCAAATTATCAAAAATGTATAGAACCTAAAAAAAAAATAAAAATTATACACGATGCCGGGAATTAGATGGAGGGGGGGAGGGGGGTAATAAAAAAAGAAAACGTCTCTCGTGCACGCAATGGCAAATGAAAATTCCACGAATTCATGAGTAATAACGCAACAACAATTAAAAATTCAAATGAAGAATTTTAATATCACTAAATTTTTTTACAACTAAAATGTATTTCGTTCTAATTTTCCAAAAATTTTTAATATTTCGTTATTAAAAGGGTAGAAAATCAGTTTCGTTCGCAGATATTACATAATACTGCAGTGTATTTTAGTGTAATATTTTATAATTTAAATCGAATATGTATAAAGATGTAATTTGTCCACATTGTCGACGTAAAACTTTTTTTCTCGCTGAATTTTCACTTCTTCTATATATAAATTTGAATTTATTACTTCCGGAGTAAATGGAGTTGCTTTACAGCCTTGGTTTTATTTCTCTTTTACATCTTAGTTTTTATTTTTAGCACGCAATATAAAATGAGATGCGCTTCTTAATAAACAATTAATGTTAAATTTTGTTTACGCCAGTACACTCGCTAGTGAAAACTGCATCAATTAATAATGTGTAAAATCCTTAATGGAAGTTGAGCTTAAAGTCACGTGGCTTCGTCGTGCTCTCATTCTTAAATAGTTTCTACAATTATCAACAAATTTCATTGGAAACTCACGGAAATCATATTTATATTCACGACATATGATGCAAGATTCAAAAAATTGTTTTGAAATTATTTTTAATGCGTTTTCATTTTGTAAAAAGTAAAAAATATATTTTTCCGTCGAATCGAATATTTTATACTCGTACTTTGAAAGATTCTGAAAATATTCATAGACAAATTCTTTGACTGAAAATTGTAGTGGATACTGGGTGTTGTAATTTGTTCAACGGAAAAATAATGTATTATTATGATTTTTTTTTTTTTAATTCGTCACCCTAGTATAAGAGATTAATCGTTGCGTCACGGGAAAAATAAATACAAGCGACAAAAAATATTTTAAATTCATAACGGGAATTCTAGTAGAATTCCTTTAACGTTATATTACAAACGAATTAAAAATGTTTTTTAAATGCAAATATTAAAAGAATTACTGCAAAATTTAATTTACAATATTTGCATATAAATGACACCTATCGCGGCACTCCAATAATGTTAACCAATAAGTTTTCTTAAATGGAATTTCTTATTTTTTAAAACCGGATTAAAAAAACATAAATTAATAAAGTAAATGCGATAATTCGTTTATTAGACTCCACCGATTTCCATCGGTGTATTATTTTAATTTTCATCATATTTGTCATTATTATTACTTTCGTTGGCGTATTTTATTTCCTCCGGCGTATATTCGTCAATTTCTATTATCCATCAATCTTCATTTCGACATTTAGCAACAATATTTGCGATTTATCATTTGCCGCTTTTTGCGCTGTTTATTTCTGCTCGTCGTTTTATTTTTCTACTTTTTATTGCTCTCCATATATCCTTATACCGATTTTATTCGAATTCACTACACCGGCCGCTCGACCCCTATCCACCCACGCCCTCTAGTCCATATTTTTAATTGCCTTTTAATGGTGGTATTAACGACACAGGTTACTAATGGTCCTCCCACGGAGCCCAGCCAAATTAACGATGGACCACCTTGTCAAACTTCGTTAATTTGTACTTGATTAAAGAGGAGCTCTTCTATACATATGCATATATACACACATATATCACGTTACATTAAATTGTGTTTACTTTGGCAAGAATCCATCATATTACTGATATAATCTCACTTTAGTTCATTTACACATGTCCATTCCATATACTTCACATATATATGTGGAATGGACATGTGTGTGAGTGTATGTGTATTGTATATAGTGAGATACATCGTGAGAGAGGAAATGAAAAGTCAAAAAATGGGTAAAGGGGAAATGGGGGAGAATGGATGGGCAAGAGAGAGTGTAGAAAGAAAGAAATATCCGTGGAGGTGTGGCAAAAGTGAAGAGGCAATTAGGGAAGAAGGAGACGGAAAATGGGAGAATTTAAGGAAAACGGATAAAGAGGTGCTAGACCCTAAATATGCGAATGAACATAATAGGTGTCCCGCAATACATCAAAGAAATATGAAAAGGGCGGACAATAACAAAATGAAAATGGTGGCCATGTGGAGATCTGGAAATGCGACAAGAGGAAATATGGAAGAAGAAAGAAAATGCAGAATGTGTGGAAATGATAGGGAGACGTGAATGTGAAATGAGGATAAACGGGTGGAAAGACAGAAGCGGTATGCTAATCGAAGACGAGAGAGGGCATGAATGGATGAAGAAAATAGATTATAGAATGAAGAAAGAAGATGTCTCTTTTTTTTTCTCCCTGGAGAAATCATGAACTGTTAAATTATGAAAATATGAATTAAAATAAGAATAAAAAAAATAAAAAAAAAATAGATATATATTTAGATATATGTAAAATTTAAAAATTAAATAAAAAAAATAAAATATATTTTTTTTTTTTTTTTTTTTTTTTTTTTTTTTTTATATATACGGATTTAATTAATAAAATATATCATTTTATGCAGTAAAAAAATGAGTAATTCTATTTTATTATTTAATATTTATTATTATTTTATTGTTTTATTATATACTGTAAAGAATTATTTCACTTTCTCTACAACTAATATTTCATGCATTCAGGAACGATTAATGACCATTTATTTACACTCGCAAGAGGAATTTTAATCTGAAAAGTGATGAGAGTAATCGATTCGGAAATTCATTGGTCCGACGACAATTGGTCTCGTACTACTTAACCATGAAAATTGCCCCGTTTCGTCCGTCGCCATTTGTCTGTTTCCACTTATAACGCAACTTCGGGCTGACGCTTCTCGGCCTCATTCTACTTAAGGTGGCGTCACGCTGCGAATCTCGCCTATATACATAGAAGATATTATACATGTATTACGTAGATATAACACGTCACATTAATATTATATACAATTTATATACAATTTATATATAAACTTATATATATGTATACAATCTCTGACTTTATTTCAATTAATAAGATGAAAAAATAATGACGACTTGAGCAATTATTCATAAATAAAACACGATTAAAAATGCAAGCGGAAATTTCTAAGTAATTTTCAATAAATTTTTCATTACAGATGCAGTAACGAAACCATATATGAATACCAATAATTGAATTTAAATGCCTCTTCACAAAAAATGTGCTTTGAGCCATTTCTTTTGATTTACCGCGCAAAAAGAGAGAGAGAGAGTGAGAGAGAGAGAGAGAGAGAAATATTAAAAGACGAGCTCCATTCAGAGAAATGGATTCTGTTCTCTTGGTGGTTTTCCCATCAGAATTTCTCACTTTCCATTCGCCGAGGGCTTTTCCATCTATGGGCACTCCGGGCCGAGGCGCGCGCGGACGGAGCGACGAGAGGCTTAGCTCCCCCGATTTCCCTAATTCACTGTTAACCATTATGTAGGGCAAGGTCGAGCCTGCTACCAGTGGCAGTACCGTGCCGTGGCGTTGTGTCTATATTTCTATCGAATATATAGAACCCGGCAGGTGGATCGTGTATACATACATATATATATATATACATATATACATATACTATATATATATATACAACCAGACGATGAAGCTTCGTCTCCGGTGAAAATTAACCGCGCGCGCGTGTCGCGCTAATGCACTCGCTGAAAATTGCCGATGACGTGCCATTCTGGCGTTTATACCAGCCAAATTTATACACGCGAAATCACAATGTCATAACCATCCATTTGACATGAGAATTCCAGTGATTCTCTACAATTTATGGGCGACATGCACGGATGCGAGCATGCAGATTCTCCTTGCATTTTTAAACTGTACAATCAAATCGGTTGTTAATTACAGTTTTTGTTATGTTTCTTAATATAGCATTGTCATCTGTGTTTATCTGTGTTTATATTCAATAACGTTTGTCAGCGTTTTCAATATTCGTCGACGATAGACAACTATATTTTTATGTTTCTGCATCCCATACGAATAGGTACTATATTGACAACTATTCACGAACAATTCACCTCCGATAGTAATATACTATAGTAGTACTCAATAGTTAACCATTCATTACTATTGGCTTGACGCGGTAAATTTTGTTCTAATTATTTTTTTCAACGTATCAGTAATTGTCGACATTTGCGAATATCCTTCAATGTTTGTCAGTATTCGCCACTATTTGTCGATAAACGTCTGTTGATTATTTGCTATTGGTTGTCAATATATTTTCCGTGATTTGATTATTTTTATCAATTTTTGTTAATGTTCATCACTATCTAGTCTGTAGTGTCACTTTTTATTTGTGATGGTTGATTGCGCAGACTGAAATTTTTGTCGGTGTTTGTTGGCCATGTTTGTAACTGCTTGTAACGTATATTTGGATTAGACAATGTGTGTCAATGAGTGTCATCAACACTGATATTTTTAAGTAGTTATTAATATTGACCAATGGTTGTCAGTATTTGTCTCCGTTACTTAATGTTACTTATCGTTTTGCAATGTTTCTCAAAAGCCATATATTCATGGGTACTGCGTTAATGATTGTTTACAGTACCCATAAATATATGTTTGGCCATGTTTGGCCTGTTTGTTATCGTGTATTTGTGTTTGTCAATCTATGTCAATGCTTGTCAACGTGTGATATTACTCTTTAATGTTTGTCAATGTTTGTCAACTGTTAGCAATGTTCATCGATGCTTGTAAATGATAGTTTGGCAACTACGTATTTGTGTTTGTCAATGTGTGTGTCAATGAGTGTCAACATGTGTCATTACTCTCTAATATCTGTCAATCCTCGTCCGTCGACAATGTTTAACGATGTTTATTAATGATTGTCCATGTGTGTCAAAGAGTATCAACATGTGACAACATTCTTTAATGTTCGTAAATATTTGTAAATATTTGTAAATATTATTTAATTAATTAAAAATGTAATCAATAATGTCAATGTTATCAATGTTTGTCAACTGTTAACAATGTTCATGGATGCTTGTCAACGATCCTTTGGGCATATTTGCAACTACGTATTTGGGTCTGTAAATGTGTGTTAATCGAGTGTCAACGTGTGTCAATATTCTTTAATGTTCGTCAGAGTTTTTCAACTGTTAATAATGTTGGCTGCTATTTGAAAAATGGTCGTCGATGTTGGTCAACAGTTGAAAATGTTTGTTGACGGTCGACAATGTTTATCAACACTTATTGATGATTGTTTGGCTATGTTTATAATTATGCGCCAATGAGAGTCAACATGTGCTATTATTCTTTAATTTCCGTCAATGTTTATAATATTTGTGAGTATTGTAACTGTTAATCAAGGTTTGGCACTATTTATCGATGTTTGTAAATGCATCAACGGTTGATGTTGTCGTTTATCGATGCTCTTTAATTATTGTATGTCAATGTTACTAACAATTTGTTTGTCACTGTTTGTAGATATATTTGTAAATGTTAGAAATGTTTGTCAATGTTCGGACCTATTTATGAATGTTTATCAACGGTTGACAATGTTCATCGATGCTTATCTTGTAGTTTGAACATGTTTGTAACTACGAATTTGTATTTGTCAATGTGTTTATCAATGCGTGCCAACATCTGATAATACTCTTTAATGTTTGTCAATGTTTGTCAACTGTTAGGAATGATGACTGATATTTGAAAAATGGTTGTTAATATTGGTCAACACTTGATAATGTTCATCGACGCTCATGAATGATTGTTTGGACATCTTTGTAATTATTTATTCGTGTTTGTCGATTGTGTGTCGATGAGTGTCAACGTGTGCCATTATTCTTTAATGATCGCCAATGTTTGTAAATATTTTTGAATGTTATAAATGTCTGACAATGTTTGACACCATTTATAGATGTTTTTCAACGGTGGACAAATTGACAATGTTCATCGATTGATTGGCCATGTTTCTAACTATATATTTGTGTTTGTCAATCTGCGTCATTACGTACTTTGAGCTACTGATTAAATCTATAGAGCTTTATTAATTTTATACTAAACAGCAAAATAATAACGTCAAATTGGGCACGATATCGAAGACATTATTGATGCAATCGATCTTTCTGAACAATTATAAATGCTCCTCGACAGCTGTCGAACCTTTTTTTGTACGAACTAGGTTTTTTTCTTACACTATCCATTTCGCCTATACCTTTAACATGGTAAATATCTAAATTGTCTAAGAATTGGCTAAGAAATGTTTTCATTTCTACTAGGGAGTATAACATAATATTCGGAATATTTTCAATTTTCCGTCGTCGAATATATTTCCATTTATCAGGGTCTTCTGTCTAGTTCAAAGATGACTTGGAAGATTTTCAACGTGAGAATATATAAACGTAATCGCCGGAAAATCTCATTCCGTACGAATTCACCTGTCCGTATAGAGCAGTTTGATCAAAGTTTCTCTTACGGAATATTTCCCGAGAATTTACCATTATCCCAGCTGTCCTCTCCATCCGAATCGAATTCATATCGCCCCGTCTATTCCAGAAACGATATCGACATGCACGACTTTACGAATCCTATAGGCGCACCTAGGCAATATCGATCATCGCTGACGATCGATTATATACACCTTCATTCTGGTCTCTTGGTTCCGCCATCCCTCGTTTATTGTCTTGGTTGCGATCTTTTCCCGTGATAAAGGGTGCGGGACCACGCGACCTAAATTAAAAAATTGTCAGAGCTTTATTAATGGAGAATTATCGTAATGTTGAAAGATTAGTACTGTAATGTAAGATCAACGGCAAAATTACAGTTGGGGTGTAAAGAGGAGGAGAGCGTTGAAAAATAAATGGTCAAAGTAACATTTCTCTCGTTAATATTTTTTTAAACAATTATTTGGTAATCACCAAATTTTTAATGTCTTATTTTTTCGACTGCAAAGGGTCTTGGGGTGATCTAAATTTCTTAGAGTGAAATTTCACTCTTTTTTGGAGTGTAAATTCTCCGACTAAATAACGTTAATTTAAATGATCATTGTATGAATAATGTTTATTATTACTCCAAGTAAAAATTAAGATTCTCTTCCATAAGGATAGTAAATTTTTCAGTGATTCAAACTTACATTTCGCTGTTATTAATGTGAAACAAACTTTTTTAATCTTAAATCAATGAAATTCGTCTCAGTGGTTCCGTTGTCTCACTAAATTTCTTCAAGTAAAAGTTCACTCTAGAAAGTGTAAAAGAACACTCTTAAAGAGCGAAAATTGATCGACTCTTTAATAGAGTGAATTCGTTGTTTTCAAGTGAAATTTAACTCGAAGAAATTTAAATAGATAAATTCAAAGAAATTTTAAGATCGAATAATGCCCTTCATCGTGATGAAAAACTTGAGCCATTCTTAAAAAAAAAAAAAAAAAATGATTTTTTTCACTCGTTTAAAAGAATGAATCGATGATCACTTCAAGAAATATAATAAAATAGTAGACTATATGAAGAAAAAAAAACCTAATAAAACAATGCAAGAAAAGAGAAAACTTGAAAAATTTTTTACCGAAGGTTTTCTTACTTTTTGACATGGTTAGACACTGGCAATCATAATTGCAATATTTTTGTATAAAAGAGAAATAAATTCTCTTTAAAATGAAAACAAAATTGTTAAGTTATATGGTAAATGAAAGGAGATACTCGCAGTCGAATGTCCAAAGAAGATGGCCCTTGCATTACATGCATTTGCGTATAATCCAAGGGCCTTCTTTCGTATATCCGGTTTCAAACGATTTATCGTGTGTAATAACCGCTTCTCCCAGTATTTTGTATTTACCAGTAGTTTCTTACTTGAACGAATTATTTTTCTGTATTGTTTTAGAAAATTCTTATTGGTGCTAAAAAAATTGAAAAATTGATATTAAAATTTAAAATACATACATAACATTTTTCACTAGTATTTTTTATTTATATATGTGACAATTAACAAAATTCATAACGTATATTATTTCTTAACGTATTTTCCTTTTCGTAAGAATAATGATAATCGATGGCTACAATTATTTTATTTTTAAAAGTTTTGTTTTCCAACTCTTATTAAAAAAAAAGTATAAATTTCTGAAAATCACGTCGACGTCTGAAATCTACAAAATTAAAAAAAAAAACAATAAATAAAAGTTCCGATTATTATTACATGTTTAATTACTTCAATGTTACCCATAATGTCGAATTTAAAAGATTGAGAAAGGGCAATATATCAGGACAAAATGCTGATTACCGTCAGTACAAATTATTCTAGGAATATGCAATATATAGTAGAAAATAATACGTATAAAAAGAAACTTTTTAAAATGAGAATCTACATTCAAATATAATAAAACTTCTTTAAAATTTCTATATTAGGCGAGCACCTTACCACCGCCTACACATTCTGTCCTAAAGCGCCTTGCTTGGTCGGATTACGCTCATCGACCTATTTTTGGAAAAATTGCACATTTCTTGTGTATATATATATATTATAGTGAACGCGAGGAAATAAGCGAACGATAAATTTAACAATCAGCTTTGACGACAATGCTTTTCTCGATCCTATATGGATTTTCCAATTTAATTGCAATGTCAGTCTTCGTGTAACGTAGATACCCCATGGCTATTAACATTATGGCGTCGTCTACGTTATATTATACATATATATATACACAATGGCTGAGAAAGTGTTATAAACTGCATTTACGCCTTGTTTATGTATTATTGAACTAATTCCGAAAATGCTTCCAAGAACAATTTTACACTTTTTTAACTTAAATTGAATGTTTCATTTGTTACTTTTTTTTGCCGATTAATTATAAAACTTTAAATGAGATTTTTTAGTAAATTTTAACCAGCGATTTAAAAGTTGTCAAGATTTAATTAAATATCGTAAAACATTATATATATATTTATATTATTTTTTTGTGTAATATTTGTATTTTTTTTCTGAAATATATTCATGCCAAAATATCAAAATCTCCGTATATTTTATAATCGAAAATAAGCTGTTGAATTTAATAAGCTGCAGTAGTTACACTACATGTATTTTGAGGCAAAATACCTAAACCGCGAAAGCCGCTGCGGTGGAAATTGCCTCTTAAATTTGTACAATTTTCTATTTACATTTTGCAGAGAGGATTGAATTACTTTGCGAATCCGAATTGTAGGCGAAATACTCTTAAAATAATGAAAATAATATTAACATTGATTGAAATAACAAATCGAATCTCTTTCGTTGTCCTCGCTCATTTTTGAATTTGTTTTTATAAAAGAAAACAATCAATTGAAATAATTAATGAAGAATCGATAAATGTTTCGCGCACGTGTGCGGAAATACAATATCGATTATGCAACAAACAAATTTATGATTTTCTTTATTTAAGGGGAGATAGATAATAACGAAATAAACAAAGAATCTTTATGTGAAAGAAAAGTATTTAATCGATTTCAATCGATGTTTTTCACTGATACCATTGCGCGTGCGCAAAAGTATTAATTTAAATTCGAAACATTTTACAATATTCTACGCAACAATGATATCATCTTCGAGTCGAGCAAGTTTCACCCTTGACTTGATGTCGTATTTCTCGCTACATTAAATTCACGATTAAATCGCGATAGGAGATATTCTAACAATTATAGTTGTCCTTTAACAGTTAATAATAGTTTCTTAATTGTTTTTGTTTGTCTCGTATGTTTTACACGACTGTGCTTTCTCAACATATTTTTACCATTTTATAGACTATTTTTTTTTTGTAGGTTATGTATATATAACCTACAAAATAATGATGACAAATGCTATAAGTCAATTTTTGAATAGCGACTTGTTTATTTCTATTTTATAAAGCAGCCAGCAAAGTTGTGTTTGAATCAGCGAGGTTGAAACCTCCCAGTAGAATTGACCGCGGCGAAGGTTTAAACTTGCATTATTGATGAATCTATATAGGCGCTTGCACTTAAAGCTGTTAGCCGGCTATTCCACTAAGGGCGAGATGCATCATTATCGAATATCCAAAATAACTTTCAGAGAATCAAATTTCAGAGAGAAGCAATAACGCGTACTGCGAAAACTACCCAAGGCGATTACACCTTGACCAAAGTAGTTATTTGCCGTAGCTTAACTTTGATGTTGCATATATATATACTTTAAAACTTTTTTCTAAATTCGTGAATGTTTACTCGTTTTTTTTTTTTTTTTTTTTTTGTCCACATGGTCCGCCACATTGATCCACGTGGATACATCCATAATAGTAATGAGACGTTTTCTATACAATTACTAAAATATCATAGCAATTTTTTTTTAATATTGCACGAATAAATTTAAAAAATAATAAAGGCAGAATTCAATTAATAGACATTGTTTGTTTTGTTTAAAATGTGCGCATAATCATCGGTCATTGTTATAATTTTTTGTATTCTTAATTGATTTATTTCAGTATTACTAGATAATGAATGGTCTTTTTCACTCTCGTCAATATTATTGGCATGTATTGTTTCTATCTTTCGATATCGACGTTATTTGTTTGTTTTCAAGCATATGTCGACAGTTTTCATTATCCATCCGAATGTCAATTTGGTGAATGTAAACAATTTTTACAAATATCTGGTAATTTTCCAATTTAGCCTTCTAACATTAGTTTTTTTTAATTAGTAATTAGTTTTTGTCGCTTTTCGAAAACACTTCTTTGTCCGTTTTTTAACATTTCGTATTTCGCATTTCTCCTTTCTATATGAAATTTCACTGTCTAGTTTAATCACGCGCAGAATCCACATGATTTTTTTATATTGTTTTTAAAAGTTCCGTCACGTGGTTTCTCCACGTGATGTCTCCACATTATAAGAACATGTTGTATCTTTGAATGGAAATGACCATAGGATTTCTCCTCTCCCTTCACAATAATACTGTCAGGGATCTCCACATAACAATGCTGTGCTGTTTCTCAGCGTAATAAATCCATCTGCTATCTCCACTCATGTGATGTCTCTATTTAGTGTCTGCATAAATCTCTGCATGTATCTCTACATGATGAGATCACGAGATATCTTGATTTACGCGATCCATATATTATTTTGTGTACAGTAAGTCCATGTCGTATCTCCGCATGACAGTACCATATGATATATAATCCACGTGGAGACCACGTGGTGTCTCTATGTGGTTTCACCTTATGTAATAATAGCATGAGATACCTCCACACTATCAGATTCGCGATTTTTCCGTCGAGTAAATCCATCTGATATTTCTACGTGATAATATCACATTATATCATATCTCAAAAGTAGATTTCACGATATTATTATAATAGATTTTTCGCGAAGTGTTTCCGCGTGGTAAGATCACACGATATTTCTACATGACAAATCCGATTTTTTTTTCTGGTTAGTAAATTCATCTCGAATCTCCACATGATAATATCATATGATATTTATTTCCAAATAGTAGATTTAGTGATATATTATGTGGTTTCTTCCCGAAGATCATCCACGTGGTAAAAACATGAGCTTTTCTGTGTGATACATTCATCTGTTATCTCCACAAGATAATACCACATGATAATATCACCTGAAAATATCACCTGAAAATATCACATGATAATACCACATGAAAATATCACATGATAATACCACATGATAATACCACATGATAATACCACATGAAGATATCACATGAAAATATCACATGATAATACCATATAATCCACGTGATAAGTTTCGCACATCGCTATAGCGTGTCTCCATCTCTACAAGACAAATCAGCGTTTATTTATAGATAGTATTTATTTTTATACCATATGTCATTTCCATGTGATAGTACCACATTATATCTAATCCATACTGTAATTTTATAAAAAATCTAGATGTTTTTCTGTGTATCAAATTCATCCAGTATGTCCACGTGATTATACCATACGGTAGGTTTCGTGCTCTACTTATGTGGTCTCCCCGCGTGGTTTCTCCACATAATGAGAACACACGATATCTCTACATTGTTTCTGTGATATCTCCACATTATATCACTTGACATTTGTAGTCCACATTATGGGTTTTCGTGATAACTCTATGTGAAATCTCCACGTGGTTTGTTCACGTGTTCAGACCACGTGATATTCATCGTGTATAGCAAGACCACAAATCTTCATCTCCGCCAAATAACGCCACATTGTGAAACAACGAAAAACGCCCCATGGCAATTTTTAACAATAAAACAGATATATTTTTCCAATAATTTCCGCAGTCGCCATTGACGCGAAATCTTTTTCTAGGGGAAGCGATCCTTCTTGTAGAAGGCGTATACTGCGACACGCCGGTACAACGCCCGTCAAACTTTATGCCGTAAATTCATTAAAAAAAATAAACCACGCAGTTGCCGAGTTTTAATGACCGATGACGCAATTCTATTAATTACGATCGTATCGACATCATTCCCACCGTTCCATCTAGGACGGGAAATGCCTTAAAGGCAGGTAGGTATAGACGTCTTGCTCTCGCGTGTTGTAGAGCGATGTGTTTGCGGAAGAAAGCAAGGAGTAACGCATATAGAGACGGAAAATCCAAGTTGGAAAAAAGAAGATGGCAGAGAGAGTTTACGGCGCGTCCTTCCTCGGAATAACTGGACTTAACTCGGACATGACGTCGGCGACGCATCACGCGTCAGCGAAAGATACGCCAGCCGCCCTCTGTAGGTGAATTCAGGTGATGCAGGTGAGACACAGGTGGTGCAAGGTCATATACGGGGTCGGAAGAAAAACGGAACGACCCAACAGAATGATGGGTGAGGAAGTATGACACAGGAAGGAAAGTGAGGAAGGAAGGAAGGACAAAGACAGAATGAGGGATGCGGATGTTAGCAGCAGTCAAGTAAAGAGGCGCTGCTGGAAGGAGGAGATGGCGGCGAGATGCGTGGGGGTGGAAAAGCCGAGTATACACCGATGATTGCTCCTTGCGTGTACGTCGGCCTTGATCCGATATTGCGAGAATCGGGCAGTAGGTCGTCGGATGCGGATCCCGGCTTGACCGACAGGTAACCGCCAATCTCCTGTAGCTGAAACGATTATGCGCGCGTCGCGCAATAATCGCAGGTAATCGAAACGTTTCCTGGATATCCGATAAATGTGCGTTAACGCGCCTCAACCCTCCACCACCCACTGACGCTGATGATGCGTCGCTGCCATTCTTTATGGCCGCACACGTGCTGATGCGTTTTCTGTTTACGTCGGATTCCTTAAATGGGTCAGATTTTAAAGGGAGCTATACCGCGCCATCGAGCGCTCATGCAGCACGCGCGACTCTCCATGAGCTGAAGCACCATGGGGAAAATGGATTGATTATTCATCCGGCATTACGAAAAACCGATTGGTAATTGAGGAAATTGCCCACATTGCCTGGATTCGTCAAGGTCCCGTTGGATCGCTACAATTCAACTTAAAAACTTTTCTTCGTCCCTGCTTTGTTACAGAGTCCACCAGTATAACTGCGGAATCTTGCTCGGTTTCTTGATACGCTGTTTCCGGTCCATGCGTTTGAGGCGTCGTAATTGTCAAAAAAAAAAAAAACAATTTTTTGTTTAATATGGATCTAAATTACAAATTTATAATTATTTATTTTATGTATTTATACATTTTTCTGAAATTTACATTTTGGTAAGAAGACTGCTAATAAGGTATTTTTTATTTTACAATTTAAATTTTAAAAGCAGTCGTAAAGTTTTTAACAATTTTTTATGAATTTTAATATGGATCTCTATATAAACTCTTCTAGACTCTTCTAGAAGTCATAACATGAAATTGAAGGTTGGTGGGAAATTAGTTTAATAGGTAGAAACAATAATACTGATTTTAAATTGTACGTCGGATGATGATGATGATGATGATGATGATGATAGAATACGTAATAACGGGAGGAATTTCCCTTAATTCTCATCAATCCTTCATCAAATAAATAGCAAACTTCATCATCCATGTAAATACATATCACATTAAAGTTTTTAATAAATATATTTGAGTAAGATGTGTTCAAAACATTATTAATAGTTAACAATCTAACAATTGTGATATTCTGAAATGAAGGGAGTGCAACATTAGAGAAGAAATATTAACAAAATTCTTTTTTCGGAAAGCATTTATATGCAAAAGGTTTAGCATACGGATTTTTTATATTTTGAACTAACTGAAGAGGTGGTGGGATCAAATTTCTTTGAAGGTCTTTAAAGAACCACCTGGTCCCTGTACAGATTATATAAATATATACCACTATAAATTATGGAGATACTATCGAAAAATCGAGTTTTTATGAAATTGTTCATAAATAACCTCCGCCCCCTAAATAAAAATAAATTCACTTATAATTTATCATTTCCTGAAAAATGATCAACAAAATAATAACTTCCTCCTCTCAGACTCTCCGACAACATTTGAAGTTAGGATCGAATATCCACGCGGCAAATTCGAGGCGGCCAATCAATTTCAAAGTTATTCCGCAAACAATACTTATGCGAGATATCTCGTGGCATCTACATTTTACTAATGAATTATCAAGAAATTCATTTCCTTAAAACATTTTTGAAATTAATTCAGTGTACAGACATGTTCTGAAAAGTAGTGGCTGCTAACTTATTCATAGATAATTTGCCTATGGAATCGGTTATGGAGAACTTCAAGGATCTCCATGACGTAAACCATTCAGAATACATAAAAGTAACTGTAATGAAACAACGGTCGCTTACTCCAAATTTGTCAGCCTGCCAGGCATTAACCTTTTCGCTCCGGGACTGGTCCATATATGGACCAACAAGAAAAGCGAACGTAATAGATGTTTATAAGGTCAATTTAATGCACTAAATGTAGGAAAGATATTGAAAAAAATCCTGGTTACTTCTTTGACCATTAAAATTAACTTTGAAGGTCAAACAATAAAAATGCGTATATTCGCTTGAAAATTGGTGTACTTATATGTTTTATGAACCGCTAAATACGATAAAAATAGTAACAAAAGTAGAATTACAAAATTCCAAGGTTTATGGAGCTAATGAAGGAACTTACATGCGCTCTCACTGACCGAGGGACTGTGAAGTGTTATTTTTCAAGCGCTAATGCCCAATTTCATGCTTTGACCTTCAAAGTTCAAGGTCAAAGAAGTCACTAGCATTTTTTTACTATTTTTATCGTATTTCGCGGTTCATAAAACATAGGTACATCAATTTTCAAGCTCAAATACCCATTTTCATTATTTGACCTTCAAAGTTCAGGGTCAAATATGAATCTGACATATTTGTCACTATTTTTATTGTAATCAGCACATCAAAAAGCATTGATAAGCGCTCTTAAACATTCACTTATCATTTTTTACATTAGCCTCAACTTTCTCTCCGGGAGTGGTCCATATATGAACCAGCACTCCGAGTGGCGACTTGTCATAAGATGTTCATTCATTTAAGTCATGAAATTCAGCTAAAATGCGAGGTCAATTTAACGAACACTGTTTACTTTACTCATTATGCAAATAATGTATCAGGTGAAACAATTCTTCGAATCGAAATCGTATACGTAACGGAGTTCCGATTTATTTGGAGACATCTTATAAAATGGCATTGTTTAGAAAATCATTACTCGATATTGCCAAAGTTGTTTTATTGGACCTATTTTTGATTACCCTACACAGCTGTTAGAATTATTAATGACCAGTTAATAAATAAAGATTTAAAATGTTTGTTGAACTCTCCTCGTACTAACATCTTTGCAAACTCATTCTGGATTACTGACATTCATTTTTGGAACTTCTTATCAAACCATTTGAACAATCTCCCCTCCATCATCCAAATCTCTGCGGGTATCTCTTTAGAGCAGACTCTGAATGAAGGAAATTCAATGTGATTAGAAACCGTATTAGTGTTTGCTTTCCTCCTATTCCTGTCTCTCTACTTTACTTTACTTTATATTATTTTATTCTACTTTAGTTTATTTTACTACATTTTATTATTCGTCTTTTTGCTATATTATTTGTTCGGAGTATAGGCTAATCTAGGCTAATATTCAAATAGCTAATATTTAAACATTTATTTATGTATATTTACTGTATGTATAGATCGCGATCTATTTTATTGTAGTATTTTTTGTATTTGTACATCCTACCCGAAAACATTGTAACCAGAGGATGACACGAAGATTTGACCAGACAGTCAATAAAATTGTCATCAATCAATCAATCAATCTCTCAACGAACCTAATTAAAGAATACCTCGAAACTAAGTATGATTAAAATGATCTTATATATAAAAGAAAGCTCAGCACGTATAAAAAATGAATAACGCATCAGAGAATTTGATAAAACTTTAGTACAAATATGTACATTCTGATATCCGTTGGAGTACTGTAATAAACGGGAGTGTAATAAATGGGAATGTCTTTACTTAAGTATAGAAATAGTTCGAGTCTAAAAGGGGAGTTGGATTTTTAAAGGGCGGTCAAACAAAAAAGTACATCATCGTAAAATGCAATGCTTACGGGAGTACACTCGTAAATGAGTTTGCTTAAGTTTAAACCATAAATACTGGTGTAAAACGAACTTTACAATAAAATGAAAAGGACTATACGTGTCTGAATCGGGCTGTATAGTTTTAACAGTTCCCCGTTCTTACATGTATATATATACGATAAAACACTAGCATCATTATAAAAGACTGAAATATTTATTAAAAAAATAACTCATGAAGTATTGTGTTAATAAGAAAATATTAATATTTTATTTAGGAAACTCTGTACAATTTTACTTTTTACATTTTTCAGCAGTCCAGAAATTCTACATCGTCACTAATACTTTCGAAAAGCATGATGGAATTTTTTTAATTACTCCCTGGCAATGTCTGAATAATTTTCCTTGATACCTTACTTATATAAAGTTTCTTGGTGTTTTATTTTATTTTATTTTTTTTATTTTATTTTTACGATAAGCTTTATTTTGTTCAAAATAACTGTAACTTGTTTCAGTTCTTTAAAAAGCATAAATTTACGTGGATTTTCCATCCGACTTCCTTTTAATGAGAAATGCGATTATATTTTTCAAAGGTAAATAAAATAAAAGATGTTTTCAAAAAATGCACCGATTTTTGTTAATATTGGAACGAAATGTTTACCCACGTGTATTTTTATAAGTCCTGCATATACAATTTCTATTTAGAAAAATTTTTGTGTGTATGAAAATGGTAATGAATGATTCTGCAAAAGCGAAATTAATTATTTATAGAGATAAAATTTTGTATACATATATATTATATAATAATCATATATATATATATATATATATATATATATATGAGGACGGTCCTCGTAAGAGCCAAAAGTCCTCGTAACAGCCACCTGACAAAAAGAAAGTCCTCATAAAATCCGTTTCTAACATATATATATATATATATATATATATATATATACAGGGCATTCCACGTCAACGGAAAATTCCCTCTATCCAAAACTGGTATGGACCGATTTGAACGTTGACCTCGGAAAATGTTCGTCTTGAAAAGAGCTTTCGAAATTCAAAATGGCGTCTTAGTTTTGACGCATAATGGGGTAAATTAAAAACTTCGATTGCAATACGTTGGCAGATAAAACGAGGAAAAGTAACTTAATTCGATTGAAACTCGGTATTCGGGGAATTACTGCGGTCGTTGATTACGAATCTGAACAGAAAATTGTGAAATTTAAGATGGCGGGTCCAGTATGGCGACCAAAAAATAAAAAGTTGCTAATTTCTGCTGTAACTCGGTAGTCTGGGGTTTTTTGAGTCGCTGATTATGAATCTGAACTTAAAATTGTAAAATTCAAAATGGCGGATCCAATACGGCGAACAAGTTTTTTAAAAATCGAAGCGTTTATATATGTTTATTTATTTATTATATAGTGTTATACAGTATGCTTTATAATTTATCATTTATTTATGTTTATATTATACAGTATATATATTTTATAATTTATCAAATGATGATGTGTGTCAGGTACTGCGCTATACTGAAGCTCCGTCTTAATATTCATAAACTAAAATGGAAACATTTTTGCTATAAAATTTAAAAGCACTTTATAACACAGCGAGCTTCGTCCTCACGACTTATATCGATCAATCCTACGACTAAAATTTTCAAAAACAAGAACTTTTTAGATACTATATGGTATTATGTACCCTTAGTTTTACTTTAAATGTTTGATATTAAAATACCAGTATATTTTTATACATTTTTTTAATAATAAAAAATAATAATTGTTTGAATCCCACGAAAAGAAACTAAACAATAATGTGCTAAAATAATTAATCGTAATTAATTATATGTATATATGTGTATATATATTTGTGCGGAGTTTATAAATTTGACATGGGGAACACACCCCCTTTGTCAACGACTTATAGTTTATGCCCATATATTTATACAAGTAAACGCGTTGGCTACTGCATCTGGCATATATATATATGATGGTAATGAAATTTTGTAGTGTCCTTCGGAGGTAGCAAATTCGGAAAATTATGAGAAAGATGCAGATAAGAATAAAGAATTTACTCGATCCCGCCCTCGAATTAGATCGAAATCCAATTGTATGATCCGAGATGAGAATATAGCGATGAAAATATCACAGGATAGAAGAAAATTTTCTAGCATCAACACCTTGAAGGAGGATATGGCATGAGGATGTTTGATTTTTATTGTAGATTTATATTTTATAAAATTAATATAAAGTATATGTATAGTTTTTACATTTTTACGCCCCGAATACGAAGCGCAAAATCGTATATTTACGCCTGGTGTGACAATGAATGTAGGATTTCATCATTCTTCGCTGGATCATTGACGCTTCGACTAAGTTTAGAGGTTGAATAGGATTTTCAACAAATATCAATTATAAATTGCTGATTTCTTTATGGCATTGGCACGTAAAGTGTCCGCATGGATTTGCGATCCAGAAATCCTCCTTTTTTGTATAGTCGAATTACAACGATGTCATAGAGGCATCGGAAGTCCTCGTCTTTTTTGCATTGCGTCTCTATGTACACATGTATATTTCGGCATTATCCGTTAAATTTCTCACCCCACTCTGACATCCACTCTTTGCATTGTGTGGTATATACTTATCTCCATTTACGCGTTTCGCTCGTCTCATTTCTTCAATCTTTCTTTATTATATTTACGTCGTCTTTTTAAATTTTATCTCGTTTCCTCTCTATGAGAGGAAATGCATGATGATAAATAATGCAGTGCAGAAATTGTTATAGATATACTTTTTATCATTATTAATATATGTTATTGGATGTTCAATTGTTGGCATTGCAGGGGTAAAATGTCAGGGGGGTTCCCCCCCTGGTAAAAATCGACTGTACGGAAAGTGTACACCTGCGCCAAAATCCATTTAATGCACAGCTCGTGTACAGTTAAAACAACGTTTCACTGTACACGAACTGTATATTGGCCACGCCGTACATTCCGATTTTCACCAGGGCCACCCTTATATATGTACCCGGCCTTACTATTTGACAGTGTGGGATATGAAAATAATAAACAAACTTCATTATGGAAAATCTATAACACCGAATATTTCCGAATGTCTGCCATAATATAGTACACGCCATTTTGAATTTTGGATATCTGACGTCAAATTAGAGTATATTTAGTATAGAACATAATGTTTTATTAATTTTTATTAATTAATTTTATTCATGTGCTCTAAAAAAATATTTTAGAGTTTACTCTAAATAAAAAACTAGGGGCTTCGCCCCTGCGGCCTCCGGCCGCCAACCCCACCAAGGGGCTCTGCCCCCTGGACCCCCGGCTCGCTTCGCTCGCAAGAT
>JAPYZR010009054.1:0-17422 GCA_030522945.1 Trichopria nigra | reverse complement strand
ACGATGCCACATTTTCTGTGCTCGAAACGTATTCATAATCGATCTTCTCTTTCCCGCGATGTTCCTTTCTTTGTCTTACCGAGGGAACCACCTTAAGGATAACGTAGTCTTCTCGGTATTTATACTAATTTTAAGTGATAGTCTAGTTGTTGGGCATCGATTCAAAAGTATGGTGGTTTTAAATATAGTTTCGTATCATGTGATAGTATTCTATTGTATTAATGTTGAATATAGTTATCTTCATGCGCCCGTTTCGTAAGAGTAATATTAATTATAGTATAGTTTAAACATTAGCAGTTTAATGGTTGATTAGCTATTTCATTAAACTATTCTCACGCAGAGAAAATTTTTCTTGTAAATGTTACCATACATGATGGCATTTTCATCATGACAAAAAATTACTATTTTTATAATAGAAATTACTATGAGAAATTAAGTTTTGCTATACGCATACAGAAATTCTAAAAGTATTGTAATTGTTACCATAAATATTGGCAATTTTTCGCATGATAAAAGTCGATCCTGAAAATGCCATCTGGTGTGGTAAATTTTAAAAGAAAACTTTTTTCTTCACCGTGTATAGTTGTATTATTTAATATTTCTCTAATTTCATACTATTTTTTGACATTAATTAGTAATTCATGAAAAGTCATTAATATAGTAACTATTACGAAGCTGATTTTTAAAACTTTTTATTTACTTATAATACTTCTATATGTATATATATAACAATAAATATATACAACTATATATATATATAACTATATATACTTATTGTACTATTTATTTGCATAGTATTTGAATAATTACTAAGAATGTTTTGACTCTTTTCTTTTTTAATCTCAACATTGTTAGACCATAACACAATTTTGTACTTGTAGAATATCTATATTTTATAATAATGTGTAAATAATTAATATGATAAAATTTTGGTACGATCTGGCAATGTTGCATGCGTGAAACGACTTGTTTTGAGAGAAGTAACGAAAACAATTTTTTACAACAAGAATCAGAAGAATAATAGTGATAAGCTTGTCAATAATGTGCTTCCCACATATTAGCAATCAATGTCCCCAGAAAGTCTCAGAATGTCTCTGGAACATGTCTAAAATGTCTAGACATTCTGTTTAAACCTACTGAGACATTCATTGCTTTGCGGGTTGTAATAACACATAAGTTAGTACAGTTAATGTATATACAGAATATAAAGACAAAGCATATAAAAATATCTTAGTTGATAAAGTTGAAAATCCGACTATAGAAGCATAATATTCACTAAAGAACGTAGACTATAATTAGAAGAAAAAAAAAAGAATTCAACAGATTAAAAATAAAAAAGAAAATTGCAGTCAATGATTATACATAGAATCTATCACATTTTGTTACACTGCAAGTTTTCTTCGTACAATGATTCATCTGCATATTGATAGTTCTTTGATCCAAGATAACGTTAAGCAGCATGAAACGTACATGGTATTACGAGGAACAAAGTCACCTTGTTAACTTGAATTTGTTTTATCTAATGGGGCAACGACGTGACGTGTTTTAAATCAGGTTGATATTTGTTACTATAATAATAAATAAATAATAATATGATTTTTACTTGATTGGCAGGTGATTATACAAAATCATAATTTTGCATTGTGCAAAAAGATTGCATGCTGAAATTTTGTTTCTTAATTTTTCCAATTGTTTTGGGCGCCGTTCTAATCAATTAAGTTTTACATTTAGTCGAAGCTCTAGAAAAGTTGTATATACAATTTTTTACGTACAAGGTGTTCGAAAAGTATCGATTGTTTGCAGGCTCGAAAATGTTAGTGCTTAGATTAACGTCTCCTTTCGAAATCAATTAAACAAATACTCAAACTTGTATATATGAAAAATTTGTCGAAAGAACGAAATCGAAATTCTACAATAGGTCATCATGAAGATTTCCCATTTCTTGAACACCCTGTATAACATTAATCCATTATAAAGTCACGGACAAATGGTTTATATTCGCATGAATATAAGTTTCACCCGATATGGATAAAAAAAGAAATTTTCCTCGTTTCTATCGACATTTTGATCTGCGTGACTCTTTTGTACCACTTGAAATAAATGAATTATTATATATGACGTAAACTTGTCATATATAAAAAAAAAAAAAAAAAAATTAAAATGAAATTGTGGTGGAGTTTATGGCAAAACTCACATATTCTCTATGAAATATTCATTCCATTGCGGTGAATTGTTACTTGATAGATTCGCTATACATATTAAGTCACTTAATCTTCTTTGGAAGTAAAATTTTAGTCCAACAAATGCACAAATGTAAATTTCATATACATTTCGCCAGCAATAAAGAATGAGTTTCACATTACAATACGACACATATGTATTGTCCTCGACATTTATCAGTTTTTATACGTTATCTCTTAATCGGTAGAACGTAAATATATACTTCACGTTTACACATATATATCTGACGAATTTCTTGGATGTTTGTATACTTTCGTTACCGTAGACACGTGATCAACCCAGAGAATAAATATAAAAGAAGGTGGATTAGTCGATGCACCCTACGTGCGTCAAAAGTATACTCTGAATCTTTGAAATCGAACTGATTTATATTGATTCCATAAAAGCTGAAAGTAATAAATTTTAATTGCTAGATGAAAAAAAAAGACTGAGAGAATAGATCGGTGGATTTATTCATTATCTTTTTTTTACTCTAGGTTTGAGATTAGGTGCAAAAAAATGGTTTTATTTATTGGCGTCGATAATATCATTTCCTGCCCTAATCGAAGATTTAAATTAGCATAAATACTCGAGTAATTGCTCGATTAACATCTAAAAGAGAAAAAAAAAAACATTTTATACTAGTAGAACGCATCAGGGATGCATCATTTGATAAAACTTCCTATTCGTAAATAAAGGCGAAAACCGTTATGTTCAAGCGCCAAAGGACCTCGGCGCGTGCCTCCGCTGGCTGAGAATAATAAAGAGAAAGAGGTGAGGGAACGAGAGCTGAAAAATAAGAAAAAGATGAGCGGAGGTTTTGTCGTAAACCCCGACGAGGAGGACGCATTCGTCGTAAGTCCGATCGTAAAGATCACGGTAATGGCAACCGTCGCAACGACAGTTTGTTCGAGGAGAAGAGATGCTCCGACGAGCGACGGGATTATTACGGGGGTCAAGCGGCACGGTGATTGGTCGTAAACGCGGGCGCAAGCTTCTTAAAGGCCCTCACACATACGCGCGCATTTCAGCCCATATACGTACAACAGGGGACTATAAAGCTGCGATCGTGCGATATTTTTACGCGGCGAGATGGCCCCCGCTTTGGCCGCAGCGCCATTCGAGTCGGGGGCCTTCTCGGTGCTAAACGTCGACTCGGAGGTGGCCCTTTTGCATCGAGAGGTTGTTAGGCGTTTTATATACGATTCGGCGTACAAAGCAGTCACGACGTCGTAATCCGACTGTAGAAAGTGCTTAACGACTCTTTGAAGCACTATAACCAGGTGTGCCGCAACTCCGCGGACGTATTTATAAGCACCTGTAGAAGGGTAATAGTACAGGTGGAGCGGAGAATTTGGACATTGGGCAATACTGCGTATATATATTTAAGCCAAATCTACAATCTACGGACGTAGAAAGTAATTGTCTCGCTCGTCGTTAAGATAAAGTGCAGTTGTACGTCAATGTCGGGCTTGAGGTTGTTCGACGCAATTAAGATAATTTAAGGAATACTTTAATTTAGTCTTGACGGTAGCCCATCAATTTTCATTTTTAGCAACGCAAAATTTATTCAAATTTGATTTCAGTTATAAGATTATTATATATATATAATTACTAAGAATTTCAAAAATCAAAGAAAATATTCGAAACGACTGACCTAACCTAACCTAATCGAATAGTAAAATGAGATTTTGTAAGTTATGCCAATCGATTTCAATCGCAGCAAGCACCAACCTAAAGACTCGAAATCAAGGAGTCCAGTTTAATCTCTTGGGTGTATTTCGGGCAAAGACGAAAGACGTCGATTGGACCGCGATTATAAAGAGTATTATAGGGACGGCGCACAACTGGCCGTAAATCAGTCGTTTACGCGGTCACGTGCTAGCCGCGTGTTTTTTTAACGCTGTACCTTTTTTTTGCGCAATTTTTTTTCTCCCCCGGCCGTACCATCATTTTGCGCGAGCACGGATAATAACGAATTCATTTGCCGTGGCGCGCGGCTAACCGAATGACGGGAGTGAGTGTGGCTCCATTAATTCTTGCTCGAAAGCGCGGGTTGTAAAATCTCGATCGAGACGCGCGCATGCGCATCGCCGGGCCGTTTGTGCGCGTTTAACGCGTCGCATTCGATGCCTGGAACAATTGGGGTAATTAATTGCAAAACGACATTAAAACGTTGCTTTGTTACGGTCTGTATTCGCGTGGAAGTTTTTCTCATTTTTCTATCGTTGGTATTTTGAAATTTATTCATTCACGTTAGCGAAATTGATTGATGCTTTCGTCAATTTTCCGTATTTTGGTCAGACTTTGCCCGTTATCGGATGTGATTTTGCCATTCATTTTTTCCATGTTTTTTTTTTTTTTTTTTAAGAACAGAAAAATCGCTTCTTTTGAGTATACTGGTGCTAAAAATGCCCGGATTTTTCAATTATCGCGTTTCCTTCCATCATCATTTCAATTAATGTTTATATACGTATCTTTTTTCTCACTGTACCTTTTATATATGCGATCCATTTCGTTCGATTTCCATTTCACGCATCGACAGAGTATATGCCACTGTATACTCGGGGCGGACGAGCAGGAAAGGTTGCCGCCGTCCACTTCGAATTATCAATGAGCGAAAATGTTTCTTGATTTGATTTTCACACGCGGCCGCGCCGATGACAGAACTCACGTGCCGCACTATACTATATATGAATCCAAATGAACTCCGCTTGATCGCACGTTATGTACTGTGTATTATGCGTGGTTCGGCAAAAGAGAAAATGTCGTTATATAAAACATCAATTCATTAAAAATCGATGTAAAAAAGAAAAAAAAGAGAAAAAAAAAAAAAAAAAAGAAAGAAAAAAAAAAAAAAAAAAAAAAAAAAATCAACCGAAAAATGAACAATGTCGATTGAATGTGCAATTGTCAGCTTGTATGTGCATCGCGTGATAATCGCGTCGATATGAAGTTTGCGCAATTATTCGAAACGAGGCTGAAATAAGTGAAAAATTGCTTTGGTTAAAATATTTCGAAGTGCCGTTGTGAAACGTGACACACGCATACACGTTTGTATGTGAGCGAACAAAACATACGTTTTTTTTTTGTATCGAGCAAAATGGAAACGCAACTAGTTTTCCGCATAACGATTCCTTACTGGCTATTCAATTTGTTATCAACGTCACGCGTATAAACGTCATGTCAATGTGAAGCCTGTCATTCATGCGTCAGTTTGACGGAACATGATGGAAATATCGAATATTACGACGAATGTTGGCTGGAAAAATGTCGCTTATTAAAGCTCATATTTAAAAAAAAAAGGTAATACATTCTCATATTTTTGTTATGTTTTGAGTATTTTTGAGACTTTGAATGAACATTTTTTGTAAATATATTTAAAATTTCGAAAATTGTATTAGAAACTGATATAAATTAATAAACGAAACGAAAAAAAATTTTAATGTAAAAAAGTAAATCAAGTACAATAATAATAATATTAATGATAATATAATTTTAGAATAAATAATAAATAAACGCAAATATGAATAAAAAACAAAGAAGTAAATAAATTTGTACTACGGTATGAACAACATACAATCAAAATAAAGCTTGAAAATTAATGAACAAAAATTCGACAAATAATCGAGGAAACTGACAAACAATGATAAGAAGAAAATCGTCCCAATGCCAATTATAACGCATACGATTTTTTCCCGATATATAATTAATTCGACTGTGCACGTAAACGAATTTACTCACGTCGACGAAACGATTAAATTTGCAGCTGCCACGTTCGCCATTGAATATACGGAATTAATTTCGATGCACGTCGATTAACCGGAAACTTTTTACGGAACATGCAATTTGACTATAATGATCATTCGCGTAAAATGATTTTCACGCATCGATACGTTCCGTTTAATCAACGGCAGCCCTCTGTTATTAATTAGATACATACAATGTATATAAGCGCGACCGGAAATGGATTTTTCGCGAGTAAACATAACATCACAGAGACGTTTGGAAAACAGTGCACGGCAACATAAGATGAATTTTTAATTCTGTTCAAGTTTCAAGCACGGAAAAACGAGTTATTATTATTGTTTTCGAAACCTACTTACCAGTATTATCAACGTTTGCGGCTTTTCACAAAAATATTGGACACAACAAAATTTTTGTGTGCGACTTTTTAAGATATTGCGACAGTGATATACTGAGATGTTGCTGTCAATAAGTTTCATATTTTTCTATTATTTTCCATCGTGTCTTTTTCTTTTTATCGTTTATGGGAAATGTATGCAAAATAAACAATCTTGATTTCAAATTTGTTTTACTGTACATTTACGTTTTTCCAGATGTCCCTTTCAATTTGATTCAATGTACATTACATCTATACAATATAGTACATTTATAAAAATTATATCTTTCGGTGTAAATTTTCAAAAAGACTTATACAGTGCAGTTAATGTATTACCAAAATTGACTAGAAATTTGAAATGGTTGAGTTATTATTGTCATTATATATGGCTAATCTTTTGTTAAATACACTCTGAGTTTGAAAAAATTAACGATTTTCTTTTTTAAAGGAGATTTGATTTTGAGCGAAATGAAAATTTGATTTAAAACAGTCGAACGAAGCTTTTATGTTCGTACATGAGTTTGTGATGTGCGGGAGCTACTGTCTATCGTGTGTGTGTGTGCCCGATATCGATAATTTATCATTAATTTAAAGTTTTTCATTTTGTATCTGACCTTTGACATTTTTCATCGTTACAGGAACAAACGATCGAAAGTTATTAATCAAGCCTGTGTTTTACGCTTTGATTGACAGTCAGAAAATTGAATAAACTGGCAACAGTTGATCACCGAGCAATCGAAAATAACTTATGTAACAATTTTCCAGTAAATTTTGTCGTTATATCGATTCGTCACTCGTTATTTGAATTGTATAAAGAATAAAATGTTTGTTCTTTATCTTTATATATGTAAAGCTCTTTTTACTATATATAGACGTTGGAAAATTCATTGGAAATCTCGCGCACCTGTCGAAAATATTTTAGTTTTTCCAATTTTGTTGGAATCTTAGGATGTTTCACTATTTTTAAGAGACATCTTTTCTTTTTCGGGAGCAACAATATTTTGATTCACTCTAGACACGATGAATTTTAAATCATGTAATAGTAAAAAATTAATTCATTCGAAAAAAGAAAGGCTCCTTTTTATGAAATGGAGCTGACTGGAGCATAAATTTAATTATTACCAAATTCAAAATTGCGAATTCAATAATAACCGAACACTGGAAATCGTCGTTAAAGTTTTGTAATAATAAGTTTCAAAATAAGAGATATTTATGACTAAATATAATTATGACACAGAAATTGTCAAATTCAAAATGACCAATCTAATAAGTATAAGGTGATTAAGAATATAAAGTGCAATTGGAACATATTTTTGTGGTACCATAATATTACCCAACTGATATTAATAAATTGTCCAAGTAATATTTTGTACAATCAAGCTCGTTTAAAAATTACATTGCTCTGCCATTTTGGATTTCATAATATTAATGTGTTCAAAAATGTGACTACATCAGCAACTTCTAAATTTCCATATGCTACTTTCTAAAAAGTTCTAAATTACCATATGTTCGTTTTCTCTTTATTAACGCTTGTTTCGTTAACAAATGAGAATTTAGCATCGAAATTACATTGTTCAAAATGGCAGATCCAATATGGCGACTAAAATTTACAGGCAAATTTAACGAGTTGTGTGAATTATCAAGAAGTCTGCATTATACGTGACTTATTTTTATTAAAAGAGCTATATAAGATAAATATTGATAATGTATTGGAACTGTTATCAAAGAAATATGTAAGTGAACATTATCAAATCAAAATTATACATATACATAAGGTTCAGACAACATGGATGGTAAAAATGGTATACATATATCTGCTATCAAAGTTTTCAAATTCTACCATTTTGAACAGCAAAGTTAAGAGGAATAAGCTAAGGCGGCTATGTCGATAAAGTCAGTTTTTAACATATAATATTCAAATTAAACAGAAACTAGATATATTTTCAAGTTAAAATCTATCTTAGGGCATCTTTTATAAATGTATGTAAAAATTCAGTGATATCGGTTCAAAATTGGATGAGAGAATACATGAAGCAAATCATAATTTGAATATTATAGGTTAAGAATTGATAATATCGACCGAGGCGCTTTAGTTTCCCCTTATAAAGATAAAAATCATTCTCGAAAAAAAACAAAAAATCTTTAACCTTAACTTTCTGTGAATTTTCATGAAATTGCCAATTGTCAAAAGTGTCATCTTCCAAAACATTACGTCTACCATTTTGAAATGTCGTAACGATAAATTCGTAACCACATACGGAATACGTATTGTCGTCAAAAATGTAATTTTCGAAAATTGTATACAATCATCATCGGCGAAACGACGAGTAGGTCTGTTCCGCTCGCCGCTAACGATCCGAAACAAGCCCCGTTCGCGTTACTGGTAATTTATGAAATAAAGCCGAGCAAGTTCTCGGTGGTACGCCGTCAAGTTACAAGTAGATAAAGCAAAATGGAGGCAGGTGTCGATCGTAAATCCGAGGAACTATCGCACGACGTATAGGCTAGTCGCGCAATAACAGTGGCGTGCCGTGTGCGGCAATAATAATTATCGACGAGCGATAACAAGCTTAGGGTCAGCGCACGCGGATTCGTCGCCATCGAGCCGACTAATCACGTGCGTGCGGTTTGGCGATGATGCGAGTGCCCAGCGTAAACGCGGCCTATATACATATATATATATATATGCACCTAGGGCGTAATGATGCTGGACTGTAAAACCTCGGCAAATTATGGAGGACCAGGAGATCATTTTCAAAATCCCCTTGGAGCCGGGCGATTCGCGAGTTGGTAAATTTTGTTTACGCTGCCTGTTCAATTAGCGTTACCGACTGAAATTCGAACCACGCGAAATTGTGAGGGAGTATATAATAAGCACACAATAGAGATTGTATATGTTTGGGCGTATTGTTAAGCATGCGCATTGCATTTTTTATTTATTTGCTGAGCAGAAACAATATTATTTACTTTACTTTTGTAACGTGGCCTATTTTTGGCCTTGGGAGCTGTTTCGTTTAGGTCAGGTTAGGTTAGATCGTGTCTAATTATTTAGAACGCAAAATTTTGTTGCGGTCATATTTGGTTTATTGTACATAATTTAGGATAGGTTAGACATTATGTTTGTGGTGATAAAATGTTTGACACATGTTTCGTCGACAATGAAATGCATATTATCTGAGTCTTTTTACATTGTTCTTCTATAAATATGATCGTGTCACGACTTGGCGTCAACAGCCAAAGAAAGAACAAATGATGATAGATACAGGTTATCTTGATTGATTGCACTCGGAGATGAAAAACAAACTTTCAATCAATTCATCAATCAAATTTAATAAGAAACGATACGTTCAACTGCAAGGCGCAATATGTATATATATATATATAATGTATATACACGAATTCTCATCATGCTGACGCATTTTGGCGAATTTCTTGACCGCTTCTGATTGATAATTTTTAGATTTTGTCTTGGGTATTTTTAAGGTCTTTGTGGTACAATTTCGAAACCTTCTTCTTGTGAAAGTTTTTGGGTTACATTTCATTACAAAACCTCCATTTATTTACACTTTACATAAACTAATGTAATAATAATAATAATAACAATAATAATAACAATAATAATAATAATAAAATCTTGTTTAAAATTATTCCTCCATATCCTGAATAAAATGCAATCGTTTCATCTCATTCGCTGATATGTTCGAATTTATGCAGTTATAATTTCCATTTATATTGCACTGGCATAATAGCAATCAATCAATTTATTGACCGATCAATCATCCAATTAATGCCTGTAGTAGATCAAATGTCAGAGCGGAAAACTAGATGAGATAAAGAAGAGAAAAGTTGGCGAAAATAACAAATCGAGATTAATCGATAACTATTTAAAGGCGAACAAATAAAATATATATAGCGTTAAGAAGACGAAAAAAAATAGAAACAAAAAGTGCGATGATAAGGAACAGAGATAGACGGTGGGATAAAGAAGGACACAATTGAAGCATGAATGCGAATCGCGCCGGTTTGATCGTTCAGACAGAAAATTGTGTTTTCGAAGTCAGTTAGTATTCATCGAATAATAATACACCGGCTAATGATCGCGAGCATAACGCGACGCTCTCTGCGTACACCCGTCTACCAATGAAATTCGCCCCGGGTTCTTCCGGTTGAATTCCGTGGACGAAGTGTTTTTGACAATATTTAATTATACCAGTGGGAGATGTACGGCACGTAGAATAATTAATATCGGTGGGAATTCTTAATCCTTATCATTTTTAAATAATCCAGCAGTATAAATGCACCAGAAAATTGTAAAATGGACGTGATCACTGGGCAATATATGTGTATGTGTGAAATAAAGTAAGTGTTGCGAGTAATTAGTTGTTTACAAAATGACTTTTAATGAAACACTTAAAAAAGCTTCGTCCACGCTTGTGTACATAGGCCGCTACAGTTCAAGATTGCACATGCATCACTTCAACAGTATTGGTTATTATAAAATCACTTCGATGCGGACATGTCGCGGTAATATGGATAGCTCTCAGTTATTTTTCAGCACAATATAAAGCGAGGAACTGTATATATAGTTAGTTCCAATTCATCGATGAATCTTGTCTCTATATAGGATGAAAATAGTAGCAGTATTTGAACCTTTATACACTTCACAAATAATATAGAAATATCGCACTCGATATACAATATAACGACGTGTGATTCATACTCGTCATGCTTCATGCTGGCACATTCATCGCTAAGTGACCAATACATAATTGAAAAACATCTCGCATTAGACTCTTCGGCGCAAAAGCAATTAAGCACACGTATATATATGTATATATATATCCAGCATTCCGTAGAGATTTTATTCGAGCGCGCCTCAAAGCACTCGCACCAGTCTCTCCCGTATAGCAAGGCGGACTTAAGACCGTTGATCGCGTCTCTCGGTTGAGTGGCGTCGAAAAAAGACACCGTGACTCGAAAAAAGCGGGTGAAAAAGGGAGACGCGAAATACAAAAAATAGACAATGACGGACATCTCTCTCCGCAGACAAACAGATTCTGTTCCATCGTCGCGGATCGAGAGACTTCGCGTTGCAGCGGCGGACGGAGCTTGTCTCTTCGAAAATAGAACGTTGAGTCATTTGATTAATGCGCTTATTTGCGAAGACACGAAATTCGTCCATCACGTAGATACACACACTATATACCGCGCCGCGGCGGCTCAGACGTCAAAAGCAGGTAATACGCGTTCTTTCCGCCGGAGAAACTTTTCCTTCACCTCCGCGCGAACTTTTATTACAACGTTGAGATCGACGTCGATTGATTGATCGACGGCTTCGTTGTGTGTATATACGCGAACGGAGGAGGAAAACACGTCTGCGGGAAAAATGGCCATGTGCGATTGATTCCTCGCTAAACAGGCGGGCGCGCGAATGTATTTGCGCTGCGCCGCTTGACGTACGGTTACAATTGTGACGTAGATTTGTTATACTTTGAAAAGAAAAAACGTTAAGTTGAAGTAAATTATAAGATTACATATTGTTAAAAAGTTTTCAGCTCTCTATTCGACCGCGTCCTAGAAACTTATTCATTAAACGATAAAATCGTATACGTCGTCGAAGTACGTGCCAAAAAGTCTTTTACTAGATTTCAATCCGATAGATAGATTTCGAGCGATGACCGATTGAAATTTGATAACAGCGCGTAGTCGTGCTGCGCAGTCGACTCTCGCCTTGCGTATACTGCGCAGCCTCGGGGCGCAACGCCCGAGGAACCAAATTTCGCTCGCCTGCGGTTCGAAATCTATTCGTCGGATTCAATTTGTGCAAAAGTCGTTTTCCTTTAATATCATTGAAGGACATTGGCAATCATTTATAAAAAGTCGACCGAAGTGTTATATATATATATATATATATATATATATATATATGTCGTTAAAATAATACGATATGATTCATAGGTATAATCCGAGACAGACTCTACCTATTTGACAATTATCTCATGACGTCGGCTGCGTAAGTAATCACGCGTTCGCGTGACCACTTAGCTAATCCAAAAGTAAACGTACCAACGAACTCACTGAAAAGTACGTGTGTATTGGACATTGAGTCACCACATAACATAACCAATAATAAACTCCCCCCCCGACAATTTTTTTTTTTTTTTTTTTTTTTTTTTCCTCGGGACGAATAAAAATGACCATGATTATCGCGAAAGCGCAACACTCGCTCTAAACATTCCAGTGATTTGCAACGGTCGACCGCGCTCACAGAGCCAACAGCGCGATTTGTCCTTATTTCTCTGACGCTGGAGATATTAAGAAGCGTTACTACAGTATATAAGTTTATCTCTCGCGAGTCGCGATCGAGGTGCTTCGGCACTTAAGACGTCACATCGATCAAGCTACGGTTGCCAACTTGACGGCCGCTCGTCGTAATACGCGCGAGCGAACAGTAATGCCCGCATAGGTTTTACGCGGATATTTCCCGGCATACCTTATAAATAACGCGCGCGGACGCGCTATCATATGCACTCGCGTTACGATGCGAGGCAGAAATAGCCAATCATGGGGTCAGAGGTCCGCGACGAGCGGGGGAATCCCGAAAAATGTCAATGCGACATCGAGATTCTTGAGCGTAATATAGTAAAACAAAAAATGGTCGATCGTGGGATGTTTTGATTAAATTTCGAGGCATTCGAAAACTTCATAATTATTTTATACATTAAATTCTTCATTAAGATTCGAAAAAATCATTGTTTACCTGATTTTAATACGACTGATAGATTCCAGATGGCGATCGACAGAAATGCACCACTCACCGCGAAGGTGAGCTGCGCGGTAGGCTCTCGTCCCGCCTACTACGCAGTCACGTGATGCATAAGGCTTCCGAATTCATAGTGGTTTGCTGTAACCGCTCGCTGTTATTCCAAGTCTACACGGTGTTCAAGAAAAGATACTTTTGCTTAGATTTCAATGATGCACGTATACAAGAACGACAACAAATAAATAAGCAAAGTAATGACAATGCTCCCGTGGAAATGAGTCTTTCTCATGAAGAAATCACCAAGCTCGCGAATGTAGGACTTAATAATTAATTAATGTTGAGCGCAGCCAACGTGAGTGCAGTCATCCGGTCATTTTCTGCCTCCACTCGTATATATACACGACATATACGTCTCGCGAAGAAACCGCGGTGAACTTATCATCGTCGCACGACTTCTAGCTCCTCATCTGGCTGAAATCGATCAGCCCCGTTCCCCGCAATCATTTTCGAAGCCTAGCAATATATATTTCACATCGATTACGGAATACAGGCGCGTAGACGGCGTGGCATTAAATAAAAATTAATTACCGACGAATTCAACAATTGCGCGCGGATTTGAACCCGCGCTGACGTGATTTAATGCATTTGCATTTTCTGTAATTGCTGATCGGCATTCGCGATGGCGACTTTCAGAATTCCGTATATTGACATCGCCATACCTGCAGGATCGATTGCATCCAGTCTTAACGGTGATTTCTCCAATCAGGTTGTCATGCTCGTAATGTATTGCCGATGTTCCATAATTTTTACTGTTACATATCGCGTATAATAAGTGTGCGCGCCCGTATGTATATATCGCCGTATAGTAATGCGATTTTTCCGAAATCTATTTTGCCTGGCAGTACCAGAGAAGACAATAGGCGAGTGCCGACCAAGTTCATCGACCTCTAGCATCCTTGAAACGTTCTTCGACAGATTAGTAGAATAATGACCGCGTCTGAGCTATTTTCAATACGCACTGGGTCGTTAACGCGAAAAGTCCCGACGACGAGGAAGCGACCGCAATAGTGGCCGCGAAACGTTCTGACAGTCGTCGCTGAAAAATTACTTATTGTTCCAAGGCTCAAAGGCGTAATGCGATACCTCGAGCGCTTAATAAGCGTCGTTTTAAAAAAACTCCCACGCTATTGCATTCCCGACCGCGCTTAATTAATCGCGATGCTAATCTTATGATTATTCATAAATATTCTTAATAACTATCCTTAACGGCCATTAATCATAAGCTCCGTGACGTAAGCCAGATCTACCGGCCGGAGAGTTAGAAAAACGTAGCGCGCTTCGTACAATTCCAACAGCGCGGATACGAGAAACTCGTAAATTCCCACGTCATAATTGCCAACCGATAGTCGCAGAAACTCGTTCGCATTATTTACTTTGCGTAACTCTTCATGTAACAATTACTGGAGCGGACTCGTTACTTGTGTAAGTGAAGTCAGTATGTATAAGATAAGCCTTCGCGTGTGTGTTATTCGTATACAGGGTGTGACAGTGTTTTTGGAAAGATCTTGGAAATTGGGACAAATCGAACAATTTCATTGCAACTTTCGAACTGTTGTGTAAATTTTGATGATTTTTGTGTTTATATTTTTCGATTTATGCTTGTTTGAAATGAGTAAATATATAAGAATGGAAAGAAAAATTGTTGAGTATTTTTTTGATTATATCTTACTGATAATACTCTAATAAATTGACTTTAAATAATTTTTATTGATAGTTATTTTACTACTATATAACATTTATATAACATTTATATAACATTTATATCGTTTTTTTTCTTCGTGAATTGTGTTTCATTGTCAAGTTTTATTAATTTTACTTTTGCTCATTTTTCAGTTGTCATTTTTCGCGTACTTGTTATAATGCATCTTTCATCTTTTTATAAATTTCTTTTTGTGTACATAAATATACGTACATGAATATTTTTGTGCATTTTTTTTTAATATTTAAAATGTATACATCTATCGCCTTATTGTTACTAAATTATAAATAAAAAGTAATTATCTCTAATTTTCATATTGGATTTCATCTATGTAATCTAACTTATTCTAGTTTTTCGCTTTTCATTTGTATAATTCAGCATTTGACGGTTCTAGTATTTGTGTTATTATTATCGTTTTGCGATAAGAAAACAAGACATTATTTTGAAAAAGACAACCTCTTCGTCAAAGAATAAATTTTCAAATGAATTTATTATTTCACGTCCATTTGCAGGGAATAGTCATTATATATTAAATTTAACAAAATTTTGGTAAACAATAAAAATTATTAAGAATGAAAATAATACGAAACATAGAGAGAAAGGATTTGAAACATTTAAAAAATCAATTGTGAAAATGAAAAAATAATAACAAATAAAGTAGGAAAAATCAACACTATAATGCCTCGACCGAAACTTGGCAAAAGCAAATAAGTGTTAACTACTAATAAAAGAAGGCAGACCTAAATTCAATATCGACCCTTATAATATGATCAAGAATTGTCTTTACGTATATATAGGAATCTAATCAAGCATTGTACTTAAATCTGAAAAAGTCACTGTGAATATTTATATTGTAAACATTTTTATATTGTTGCAAGCACAATTTTATAAATTACATTATAAACCATTTTAGAATGAAAATTACAATTAAAGTCGTCATCAAAAGCATAAAAATAGTGTAATATAATAATAATAAAATGAAATATATTTCATCGAGCGAATCGCACAAATCCTTGTCCTATACAATAATTTCGCATGTACACTAAATACGAAATTATAATCGGTTATTACAGTATATTATCATTTATTACCAGCTTTACAAACCGAGTGTGCGTTTGCATTTTTTGAAAAGTAACTTTGTCATAATTTCATCACGTCACAATTTCACAGAAACACCCTGTATATACTTTACGAGTATGATGTACAAGTGAACTTTACATAATATATATATACGAATGTCACGTACTCGTGCCTTCTGTATCCGACACTTGTTCTGCATATCGTACACAATGCATTTCTAGGTGCACTTTTTTTTTTTTAATCAACAATTCAGTAATTCGCATTTGAGTACACTGCGCGAGCAATTGAATCGATATTTTAACATATACTTATTCCATAGAAATAATTATTCCGGAATAATAATGTCACTTGGAAAGGCGTATTCGATTTGAATGGGTGCATTCGCGCCGTCGAAAAGCTAGCATTCACAATTACTTAATCTCATTACTTCTGGGACACGTCGTAATATTCGTATTTACATATACAGCGAATGTTAAGTAACGCAGGAATAATCAAATATCTGAGATATAGCATTACACGAAACGCTGCCGTGTTATGACACAAATTGCAGGGATATATACATGAAATAAATCGCGTTCTGCCCGATCGTAACGGTGTATAAGTGAAATTTCATCGAAATTTATCGCGAATAATATATATTAAATGTGTAAAAACAAAATGTAATTCAACGCACCACTTATTGGCCGCCTAGATATCACGCTTACGTGTCGCTCGCCCAATGATAATTAAATATGTCTGAATATATATGGTTGGAATGACTTAATATCGACTTGGTCAATTAAATGCGTATCCGTTTCTGCTCGGGCACATTATAAACGTCAAAGTAGTTCGCTAAACATCCGAAAAAACGTTGTTTATTGCAGTCTATTAACATCATTGAAATTGTACTTCGAACTGAGGAAAATGCATATTTGAATTTACGCCAATTAGAATTCTAGTTGGCTAGCATTCAAGTGGTCTGCGACTAATGCAATTGTGTCAAATAGATTTTTTTCGCGCGCAATTGTTATGCGCATGTTTAAATACTCCGCGAGCAAATTACACTTAAATGTAATTGCGTTATCGTAATTGGCTGTTAAATCAGATATATGGAGTCTGCATGAAACTCGCGTGCTGGAAATTATATGTATTTAAGAATGAATTGAGAAAATCAATATTTATCAAATGTTGGTGTTTTTTTTTTATATAAGCTGATCTAATTATAATTTATCTCGTTATAAATGGAGCTGCTTACTATTTTAAAGGCTTCTGTTTTTACCATTTTACCGTTACGGATTGTTTTAATAATATTCCATATATTTTCACTTTTTAATTGCAATTTTCTTTATTCTCCTTTTTTTTGTTACTCTTTTATTTATTTTCACGTTTCTCCTCGTTTTTGCCATTTTTTTTTTTTTTTTTTTTTTTTTTTTTTTTTTTTTTTTTTTTTTTTTTTTTTTTTTTTTTTTTTTTTTTTTTTTTTTTTTTTTTTTTTTTT
>JAPYZR010009050.1:0-10176 GCA_030522945.1 Trichopria nigra | reverse complement strand
GAAAAATCATAAAACTTTCGTATATAACATTTTTCCGAAAAATGCAATCTCGCTGAGTTATTTGACCGTTCCGGAACTTTTTCCCATCACTGTATATGTAACAACATAAACGTACAATTAATCACATTACGTTTAGCAGCCAATAATACATTTATCTATACATTAAAAATATGTATTTTATGATTGTTACAGCAAATTTAGAAAAAGCGAAAAAGAAGCTGGCAATGAATTTGTAAAAAAAAAAAAAACGGCCAACAAAAACCAGTTAACTACATTCAATCAAATTATAATGTATCCATGGATTCCACAATTTGTGTTGTGGCATGTATGATAATTTTTTGTCATTCGATATTACGAGCAAAAGGTATAGCTTTTTTTTCCTCTCAATAAGTGGACAATATTTCAAAAGTTTAAATTTCTGAAAATAAGCAGTGTATACCTTTGTAGATTTTCCTTCTAACGGTTAATACATGGAAAAAGATAAAAGAAAAATAAAAAAAATTGAAATGATCAAAAACTAAATTGACAAAGATAAGAAAGTATTCATCGATAGATATACTGGATCGCTTTTGATCCTTTTTAACTTAATTTTTGATTATCCAATCCTTTTTTAATTCACAAAGTAGTTAACACATAATGTTTCCAACATTTCATTCCTCTATGGGATCCTCGCGGATAATCTGGAATAACTCTGAAATATTTATGTATCAGTAATATTTCATTCAATTTCATTAGCGCAAGTAGTTGTTTATAAAAGAACTTATTTTAGGCCATATTGTAAATCATTTGCTTTTTAATACGTAAATAGCGGAGGTGTTGGATTTCGGTGAAGATAAAAAAGTGAGGTAATACATAAAATGTTTTAATAGTTAATTACGTTATTACAATTTTAATATACATAATACGCAATCGAAAGCATGATTCCATTTCTCTGCGTAAACGTTCTATTACCGTACCACTTTTAAGAAATTTAGTAACGCAATATTTTGATTGATAAGTTGTAAAATATCCTATATTTTTTTTATTTCAACGGAATTTATTAGTATATTTTTTTGTTATAACCGTTTATTTTTATTTTATTTAGTCGCAATTAAATTTAGATTTATAACTGAATGAAAATTAAATGTTATTTTATAATATAGAAAAACAATATTGAGTGAAACAATGTTTTTGATTGCACATTCATTCAATTTGACGTGACACGTGTGTGTATAATGCTATTGAAAACTTAATATATATATATATATATATATAACATCTTCACGATATAAATGTATATATAAGATGCAATTAATAATTTCGTCACATTGTAACGGACGATGGATCTTAAGGTTTGCTTACAAGGATTGGTAAATTCAAGATAATATATAAGATAAAGAAGAAAAATCAATTTAATGTCTTCTTTTATGAAAACGCTAGTTGCCAACTGAATCCAATGTCATTGTAAATAATTCTTAAGACTTCGGTAATACATAACGCGAAAGATTCCTTCTTCGGCAAGTATAAATAAACAATAATAATATTAAACTTTACACGATAATTTAAAAATTATCTTAAAAATTTGCTACTCTTCTCATCACGAGAAATTACAGAAATATGAATATTGCATTGATTTTTATTTTTTTTTAAATTTTACGTTCGAATATATTAATCAAATGTAGAATCTTGTTAAACAATGTAGCAATGATAAATATTTCTTTCTCTATTTTTCTAATGAATATTCCTAGTTTTTTTGTACCTTTTATAGGCAGGAATATATTAGGAAAAGTCCTAGATTTGTCTGCATTTTAGAATAATTCAAACCAGATCACCTTTTCGTTAACATTCATTTATTTCAGTATTAAATTGTGTATTTAAACACAGAATCCACAAACACGACTGCAACTATCTTTTTATCAGCATGATTGTTATCTAATTACAAAATGGTTTTATAATCTTTAAGACATGATCAAGTTATGTTCGTACCAGTAAGAAGTACATTCAATTTCACTATAGAACAAATTTTCAAACATTTGAATACAGACAAATTAATTTTAAAAAACTTTATACATTTATATTATATACACATTGTCAAATTCATTTCTATTTCAGCAATACTCAAAATTAAACTTTCTAGAGAATTCAGATAAACGAAATTCTGTGTGCTCTTAAGTATGTAAGAGTAACTGGCTCTATTTAAATCAAGTTTTCCAACTATTTCCTTCATACATTTTCAGTAGTTTGACTTCACGTTATTTAATATTTTGTGATTCAACAATTTAGTGCTTCAAAAACAAATGCTTCTTACGGATAAATTTACATTATAAAATCTGCAGTTAATTTTTAATAAAAATTATATTTATATTCGTTTACAAAATCCACACATTAAATAAAAAGTAAACCTGTATTATTGTTGAAAGAAATAATGGAAAAAGCTTTGTATGTATTTGTACAAATTGTATTTAAAACTTGACAATTCTAGGAGTTTTCTTAGAATTCGGCAAATGAAAGAAAATAGCAGTTATAAAACGTAACGGTAAGAGACAATTATTAAAATAAAATAAATAAAATTAATAAAAATACTGTTTCTCTATAGTTGCAATAAAAATGTCAAACATTTATTTCGCAACCACGAACATTAATTTTTAAGAATTTTCAATAATAAAGATTTTGCATATTTGTTAAAATTAGAATATTTGTTCATTCTGTACAGATCGTCTGCTTTCTCATTTTTAACATGACGTGAAAATCATTCTATTTAGAATGTTTACGGTACTGATTACAACATGAATTATACAAAATTGGTTCCTTTTGCAGATTTGTCAATCCATCCTATATATGGTCTTATTTATTATGAAGACAAATTTAAGACAACAAACATCCAATTAAGAAACTAATTTTGAACAACTGAAAAATGTTGACATTCATTATTTCTTCAGTCCACCTTCAACTCGCAAATGTCTTATGTATGTAATCATTGCAAAACCAGTTGCCGATAATGAATTCGGCTTAAATACACTTTTTTGTATATAAAAAGTAAAAACTTAGATACATATACCAATATGTTGCATAAATCCATTCTAAGATATCATAAACTTTCAAAGAATACGTCTATTCAAAAGTTTTCGTCACTTTTGATCACTTCTTTAACTTCCAAATTGTCGCTTCAGAGTATACAACAATCTGTAACCCACCACTATAGGAACTTCAAAAATTACTAAATTGTTTATTCAAGGATGAGCATTTTCGAGCTTGTAAACGTCGTGATAAGCATTCCGAATGAGAGCATAAGGGAAGCAACTTTCGAGCAAATCCATCGTAAGGAATGGTGACTCTTGCACAATCTCATCCAATAAAAGATACACTGATTCTCTATTGCGAATAGCCTCTTTATCTGCCTCTTGACCAAGCCTTAGTAAACTGGAAGAAGCGAGTGCTAAGAATTCCTTCATTCTATCTTGCATGTCATTTTGTCCACAAATTGTTAATAATGCTCCAAAGATGTTATTAATGGCTGTTGCCATACAATGAATATTATTCGAGTGACCTTCTAATGAAGCCCGATAAAATGAATTTTCATTTCTTGCTAACTTTGGAATAGAAACTGCAACAAAGACCATCAGGAGACAAACTAACGTATGTTCGTCTTCTTCAACATCAGACTTTTTATACGTTGTCAGTGCCATGGTTAAAGTTGGATCGACTTTGCAAGGCAGTCCTGCAGCAGATGTCATTTCTGATGCTAATCTCATTGGATCTCCAGATGGTAGATGATGTCCAAAATCTAAAATCGACCCCAGCAAAAACGGGATACGTTCCTCTAAAACATCAACCAGTGCAGATTGTGCCAATTGACGAAAACTAAGAATCACTCCGATAATTGTTACTCGTTGCAAGACATTGTCCACATTTTGCAATTTTTTAAATTGTTCTTTCATGATCTCAGGCTTATCATAGTTTGTTCGCAACGAAATCAATACATCTTTATTTCCAGCAACAAGTTTCTTCAATTCTTGCACTTGACTTGCAATGTGCCACATTAATGTTTCATTTAACATTTTAATTCCATATGGACCAATGAGTTCTGCTAATGCTCTTAATTCATTAATATCAGAGAATTCTTCTGCATTGAAAGGCACCGAACCTTCCATAGACAAGCTCACAAATGCTCGTTGATTCGCAGAATAGCAAATGTTCCCTGCACTCACGCGACGCAGCAAAACTTCAGAGTACCATTGAGTATAGAGTGCAGCAATTGTTTTTTCTCCATGACTATCAAGCACCTGTGTTTGTTGCAATAGAGCATTGTTGAATACTCGAGTAATGTCTATGTGAACATAATTTTCTACTGTCTGCAGAATATTCATGTAAGCTCGTACACTGACTAAAAGTTCTGACGGTTTTGCGATTTCACTAGTATCTGGATTAAACATTACCATTCCAACTAGTGCCCGAGCAAATCTTGTTTCAAGATGTTGATGCAAATATTCTCTTGGAGCAAAAGTATATTCCCAAACATTAATCGTGGGACAGTAATTAATAGCATAACATAATTCTGTAAGCGCCATATGTAATTTATCCATTGTTGTCAACTCCTCTCTTGTCTTTCGATAACTTTCGATGCCAGGTTTATGTACTTCATAGGCTACTTTTTTATTTTTGTCTTTTTTTTTACGATTTACTACTTGAGAAATTAATAATGCACAATGTTTTGGCAGTAATTTGTCACTCATGTTACACTGTTCATCACAAATAGTTGTAATAATGTTTTTTGCTTCTTTTGCCATTTCATCCAGAAACATATTTACAACTGATAAGCTCCTTTCTCTAATGTGATGACGTTCTTCTGGGCATAATTCATGTGTACAGCTTTGAAAATGGCTACAAATCAATGGAAATGCCACAATGTATCTGTTTTGTGCTGGAAACTCTAAACACATGTGAAATTGATCTTCAAAGATTTTGCTGTAAAAACAGAAGATAGATAAATCCGAAACCTCAACTAAAACATCATCTAGATTATCGACCATTCTTGTATGAAAAATAACTGAATCCATAAATGAAGCCAATTCTTTGTTTTCAATTAATTTCAAGCTGCTCTTTGAGATTGATAAATATGCCTGTAATCTCATCCAGTCAAGACGAAATGCCCGAAAATCAATAAGCTCGTTTTCTTCAACCAACTTCACTGAAAGGTTGGTTATAACCGAACACATGTCACTGAGAATCGCGCCTTCATCTTCTGAACACAGAGGTAAATTTTGGATAATCTGATGTAATGCTGGTGCATCAAAACCAGATAAGAATTGAATGTAATACCTCTGTAAAACTTGGGAATATTTTCGCACCAAAGCTCTTAGTTCCTCACAGTGGAAGAGCAGTTCTGGAAGTTGCCGATCGACCAAATCTTCACTTCCTCTACCCTTTGCTTTTCCCTGATATGGCGGATTGTCTCCATGTCGCAAAAGCCACAAGACTTCATCTCTTGCATGTGTTAGGCCCATAAGTACAAGTAAAACTTTTGGTCCTAATAGACCTGGTTGATCAGTGAGAATTAACCCAAGCTCTTTCAGCGCCGTACGAAGAAATTTTCTTCGTTCTCGATGTCGGTATCCTGCCTTTTGTACAGCTTGGTTGTAACAGTCCTTAACCTCCGATACTCGTTTTCCATATCCTTTTATATTTTCAAAAAAAGATTGTATGTACTGATGAATGAAAATGACTTCATCGCGAAATAGAGCCAAGACCCAACCAGATTCTAATGCTGTTGTCCAAAGCTTATTAGGTTGTTCTTGATTCAGGCATGTGTGACAAAGAGTAAAACCTAAGATTATCCATCGCTCAACTTTTTCTGTGCTTAACATTTCACACAACATATTTTCAGTTGCAGCAGCTTTCAAAATTTGTCCAGGACTTCCTACAAGACTAAGTTTTTGATCAGCTCTCCATGAGTCTGCTGTTAAATTTCTACCTGGATAAATTGACCATAATGAAGTTAAAGCATTTTTTAAAAGCTTTGAATGAGGCACAAATTCTTCAAACAACTTTTTAAGAGGAGCATCATAATCCATGATCATTTGGCCAAGACGTGGGAAGCTTGGATCTGACTGGCTATGTACCATTTCATGTGCTGTATTGAACAATCCAAGAACTGCTTTACGATCCTCAACTCGAGATAGAAGGATCATCAAACTGACGTAGATGGCAACGAGATCCAAATAACCTTTGAACAAAGTATATTTTTAATTATAATACGATTTCATTTTATTTATTAATGTATAAGTAGAAATTGCATTAATGAATTAGTTAATATTAATTTAGTAACCTTTCGTGAGATCAAAGTTCACCGTTATATCCATTGTGACTCCACATGCATCCATAGTAGTAAGTAGCTCACAAATATTATCCTTTAAATCAAGTAGATCGACGAAAGTATAATAATATAATGATAATGATTTGATAATTTCATTTCTGAGATTTGTAATTGACGTCATTCCTTTAGTTTCGATGTTAGGGAATTTCCTAACAATGAGTTTGATTGATGATTCAAGGGTCTTGTCTGACAAGAAACCTGGTTTTGATTTTGCATCACCACAGGCTTTTTTGATATTATAAATCCGTGTAAGCATGCCAACACCTCGATCGTTAAGGATGGTGAGTTTCTCAGCCAACTTTTGATGACTTGGATTCAAAGGGCGTGCCATGATTTGTCTTGTATAGTCTTCCTGGTTCAACTAATTAATAAATGCCATCCTACACTTAACAAACCCCTTCAAACTCTTCAATTCTAAAAAATTAATTTGGAAAATCAAGGTGTGTTTAACTTTTTGTTTATTATTTGCAATTTTGCCTACTGCAAAAAGGACTCACCCTAGATTTCTATTTATACTGAACGCATGATGGAGATGCTTGACATTTAGATTTCATTAGCATTTATGCTACGAATTGTTTCCCGACGATGGAGAGAAAAAACCGGGGATACGCATACGCGCATCACAATAAAACTCACACTCTCGCACCAACAGCACGTTATGTATGAATGTGCATATATATATACACATAAATATATATATGCCTATACACGTTCACACTCGTGCATATTCTTCTATCCAAGTATGTACATACATATATGCATGTACACGTAATTGGTCTGAAATCAAGAATTATACATATGCACATCACGTGCATATACATATGTAGATATATATATAGGATTGAACCTATAGAAGTATGTATAAATAAGAATACATACGTTGTACTATTATATATATATATAGGCGTAGCATTCGTCCCGCGGGGGGAAATTTCCCTGTGTATACATGCTGAGAGATTAGTGATATGTTAGATATGTACTATGTATATAGGGCTCTGGTGTATTAATGCGTATATATGAGCTTCAGCAGTTCATTTGGTACCACTATATGTACTAATTTGCCTTCCTAGGCATAAAAAATATATAAATATACCCTGATGGCTTTGTATTGTCTAATTGCGGTGGATTTGAAAATCATTCATGCACTGACTCGTGTAAAGGTGCACAATGTAATTATATCACACAACAGGTTTTGACCTTTTTGTTTATTGTACATATACATGATATATCAATCTTTTTAAAAACTCTCAACTCATTTGAGATTACCGCATGCATGTATAAAGTATCAATTTATTAACAAATCATATAATTGGTACCATTACCTTTGTCTGGTGATAAAGTTATTTAGAAAAGTTGTATAATCATAACAAAGTTACATATTCATGTAGGCATATAGCATCTTTATCTGTCACTTTTCGTTTTAGTCAAAGTTGCATTATTGGTACCGCAGAAATGTATTATTGCTGAAACTACAACAAAAAATATTTAAATATACCCTGATGGCTTTGTATTGTCTAATTGCGGTGGATTTGAAAATCATTCATGCGCTGACTCGTGTAAAGGTGCACAATGTAATTATATCACACAACAGGTTTTGACCTTTTTGACACACGAATTTATTGTACATATACATGATATATCAATCTTTTTAAAAACTCTCAACTCATTTGAGATTACCGCATGCATGTATAAAGTATCAATTTATTAACAAATCTTTTAATTAACGTTACAATAAGTTGATTGAGTAATCATAACTTTATTTATTTTATGGAAATACAATTAATATCACAAGTGTTTTATTTTAACATCATTTGCTTTTGTAACAAAATATAGGTCTCATCATTTATCTTAAAGTACAGTTAACATTAATTCCTATGTTTTGTATATTACATTCAACATTATATGTTACTTCTTTGAACCGTAATCTTTTAATTTTTTTAGTAATTCGACAATATTGTTTTCATCCATTATAGTTGAGAAAGGTTCTCGTTGCATTGGATGTGCCAATAATCTGGCACCATGATCATGAATAATTTTCGCGTTTCTTCCAACCTCCAAAATATATGACCCATTATCTTTAGTTAAACTTCCTAAGTGTTTAAAAATTTCTTCACATTGATCACCTGACAAATCATGAACGTACAGGATGTCAAAGTAAAATCGTTGCATCGTTCTTAATGCTTCCATCTCATTACTATGTAAGGAGAAGCTTGGTAAAGTATTTGATTGTCTATATATTAAAATAGTACGAATACAAAAATTATTAACATTAGGAATGTTATCACATATTACTTTGTACACAACATTAAACAACAGATCAAAACTATAATCTTTGTCTTCTTCAGAATCTTCTGACAAAGATTCTGTGATTCCTTCATTCAAGGCACCTATTAATGCATGGGTATTGTTAGTAAAATTAACAGGCAACTCTACATTACGTTTATTCACGGTCATTAGTGCAAATTCGTGTTTTTTATTTATAGTTGATTTATGTCGAATGAACATATCAACTACTCGTATGATCATATCATGTACCGATACTGTATCATTACCACTCCTGAAAGGTAAACTATTTGGTTCTTCCTCAGTATCAATAATAATGAGAATTTTTTCCGTCAAATTTAACATTGGTATTTTGTCATTGTAGCTATTTGTGATGGAATTTACTTCTTCTTTTAATCTTTGACCTTTGTCACTTTGCTGTTGTGAAAAATCAGCATTATCTTCTGTTGTAACTGATTCTAGTTTAGATGATAAGGAAGTCATCTCTTCGTTAAAATTTAATTCATCAGTCATCACCTATTTATGAAAATAATATTTAATAATATTATTGATGACCGAACTTCATATAATGCATTAATAAACAAATATCAATTATTAATACCTCGCAATTAATAATAATAATAATTATCGAAATTTATGAAGTACCTATATAGTTATTGACTTACGAGTTATCCGAGTGATACATATACGGTTACAGATTACATGAAATTATTTTATAGAGAGAAGGATATTTTAAGTTTGAAATGTGGGTTATGTTATTAACGCCAACGTTGACATGTATGTATATATGCCCATGCCCATGCCCATGGCGCCCATCTTCTGTGCATATATACGTGCGTAATGCGTATACATGTGTAATATTTAACGTGTATATAGTGGTACTATTGGTAGCAAAATATCACTATATAAATTTTTCCCTAGTCTTTCGCCTTTGCGAATTTTTGCAAAACAAATATTTTTTTGATAAATTATTATGTATTTGAGAAAGATTTGATAAAGATGGTGATTATGTTTCACAAAAATAATTGTTTCATTTTTTTATCAAAACACTATCTGTATGTATGTATACTTTTAATGGGGAGAAAAAAAAAAAAAAAAAAAAAAAAAAAAAAAAAAAAAAAAAAAAAAAAAAAAAAAAAAAAAAAAAAAAAAAAAAAAAAAAAAAAAAAAAAAAAAAATTCGGCCATCACAATGACATAATAAATATGCAATTAACAGTACCGGCAAAAATTATTAGACGCCGAATTCATACAAATTTGAAATCGTTTTTGTATTATATTATTGCGTAAATGTTCGTCGCGACTTCCTAGCTATATATAATACATACATATAAATATGTCAATTGGCTGGTTTGATGACATTTTGGAGTACAAAGTGGTTACTTCGGCTACCGCGGTGGCTACTTTGATGACTGTCACGGAAAAATTTTTAAGTAAATGGCTTATTTCGGTGACACAAAAGCTACACGATGTAGGCATATATGTGGACAACTCATATGTGTTCCAGGCAGGTTGTGACAGTTAGGTTAGGTTAGTTTTTAA
>JAPYZR010009043.1:0-14777 GCA_030522945.1 Trichopria nigra | reverse complement strand
CTAACACATTGACTGAACCCACAAAATGGCGTCAGAAATCGCTGACCAATCACGATAGACTTCGAAGATGTCTTAACTCTTACTTGAGGGACTCTATAATGTGCTATCGTTGTCCTTTATCTCTGTAGCAGGCTCAGGCCTTCTATGTCCGTCAATATCGTGTATAAATATATGGTACCCCGCGCCGATAGCCATATTACAGTGGGTATATACGGGTATATACGTAAAAGACCTCAAATTTAAGGATTCGTTTACCGTCGGAGTTAATCGTTTGCGCGGTTTTTATCAATAACAATTGTAAATTTTTCTCTAAATACATTAAAATTTAGTATGACTAACAAATGCTACTTTAGGCACGAAATTAAATAATGTAGAAATACACAAACTTTTTTCGCATATATATAAATAAAAAGAAGGTATAAATTAAAATATCTATTCAAACACGCATACGATATCAACAGGTGTCAGGCTGTAATACGTATCAAAATGCTCAATGTAGTTTGTTGCTCACAATATATATATATATGCATATAAAAGCAAAAACAAAAAAAGCATTTTATTTTGAAGAAAAAATAAACTAGAAAAGGTTTTTCTTCGTACGCATTATAATAATAACAAATATCTATATAGTTGTCATTCAATATATATTTTTCTATCATTTAGACCTTTTTATTAAATAAATATCAAAGTCAATATTTCAGTAAATTTAATTTACATTATTATTTTACGTATGTTTCAGAATAAATAAATACATTCTTTTAAAAGAAAAGAAACTATAAATACAGTTCAATATTACATATTCATTTACATATTAAGTACAAACGAAACAAAACAAGACAAACTGTAATGTATAAAAAATAATATTTTTTCAAAATTTTCGCTCTTTAAAATTACAATAACTTTTTGTATTTTTCAAATCGGAAACATGATAATAAATATACAAATAAATAAGACTGCTTTTCAAAACTGCCAATAATTTAGTATTTTATTCGTCATTTAAAAATTTCGTCGTTTTTAAAGCACTTGAAGATATTGGGAAGACATCGTCCCACAGATTGAAAACCATGTTTATGATATATCACAACTAGCACAATGATTTATAAAGAATTTGTTGCAGAAAATTAAATCAATAAACGTTTTAGATTTATGATTAGATATTGATACTTTTGAATTTGAAGTTATACTTGTATGTATTTCTTGATCTTATCTCATTTATTTCTAAACCGCAATTCCAGATTTTAAAATGGACTCTTCCAATTTACTATAGTGTGTGCTAGTTGGGGAGATAACATGAAAATGTTTAAATGCCCTGATTACATTCCAGTATAAACAGGTGTTATTTTTGTTTCTCATTGTAAATGTGGCAAGAAACATTCTCGTATAAATAGTATGTTTATTAATATGTTTAATGTCGATAACAGTCTCTTCGTTATTTTAGGTCTATCATTGAAAATTTACAAATGAAAATAGTGGAGAAATATTAGAACGTGATACATAAAAATGCTTTGGAAATCGTAAATATTTTTGGATTCTAATTTTATAATACTCAAAAGTAGTGTCTTTTTATCTTGATTCATTTCATTTAGAAAGTAGCTTTCGTTTCATACTGTACATGTATAACATTGACCCGTGGTAAAACTTTTACAGAATAACTTTATGTCAAGATTGTACCGACAGGAGTCTTGTGTCGCTTATTCACATTTACTGTACAAAATGGGACCAGCTGCATTTAATCTTTTATTCACCTAAAAGTAACATAAGCCATTGTCAATTAATAATTTTGGCATATGATATCACGATTTTTTTAAAGATGATACGGAATGCTGTAGTAGGGATTGTTTTGCATCAACGTTTGTACGTGATAATTCAGTGCAAGCAGCTTAATCCCAAAGACCTTAAGTGCTACATCAATCAATTAATCAAGCACGCTCGTTGCTAGTAATAACAAAAGTTGACTCCAAATTCTGTATCTTACATCGCATAATTTACAATTTTATCTAGCATCAATCTAGAGGCTGGACTAAAAAATATCCCTCGTACAAAATTGTTTAGCAACAGCCATTGGAATTTACGACATGTCCTATAAAAAAGTAGAAATGTTGTACAATAACCGCACATGGACGTACAACCTCCGAGTGTAAAATGCATTGTATTTAATTTGACGGTGGTTATTCGTCACCAAATGTCCAAATTATCGTTTGTGCACAAGCGAATTTTAATTCTTCAATACGTAATCGATACGTACTGAAACGGCCTCTATTTTGTGTTTTGATAAACTGTAAAAATTTCCTATTTAAAAACAAGCCGTAGAATTCGCATATACATCTCCCTTATGCTTTATTATCTCCTTACCAACAAATTGACCACCCACAGAGAAGCTTGGAATCGTAAATTAGCGACTCGAGCAATTTTCACGGCGTGCGGTCATTTGTTAGCAATCACATAGGCGCATAGTCTAATTGCACTGTAAGCTGCTTTACACCAACTGCATGGAATATCATTTGTGTATGCGCCAAAACGTATTTCGGATCTACAGTCCTTGCTACTTCTAGTTTCATACATCCTATATAATTGTTTGTGCTCAACGTCCAGAAATGCGGATCTTGCACACTGTATACACCAGCGAGTTGAGTCACTTTACTGTAGCACTGTGCCAATGAGTGATCCAGGGCTTCTGGCTGTCGCTGCATCAAGATGTACGTCGAGTCTTTTACGAGAGATACAACGCTCAATAAAATAAGGACTGCAATGACCATTGAACAAATTGGATCGGCAATCATCCAACCGAACATTTGCATTAATACAGCTGAAATAATTACACCTACAGAGCCGAGTGTATCAGCTAAAATGTGTAGATAAACTCCTTTCATGATTTGTGAATTACTACTATTATAGCTAGATGTTTCAATCTCTATATCATGATGATTATGAGAATGACCATGGTTTTGGGAATGCCCTCCATGTGAGTGGCCATGTCCTCCATGTGAGTGGCCGTGGCTCCCTCCTCCATGACTATGACCATGGCCAGCATGAGCATGTCCAAAGAAATAAATCCCTACTAAATTTACTAAGAGACCAATAATAGATATCAGAAGAAGTTTTTCATGGTTTACTTCCTGTGGTTCGAGCGCTCTATGAATGGCTTTGAACATAATGGATAGCCCAGTACCTAATAACATCATTCCATTAATGAAGCCAGCTAATACTTCAGCTCGAACATAGCCGTAAGAAAAACGCTCATTAGCCCTCCACTTAGTAACGATAGAAGCTCCAAAGCCCAGCAGCAGGCCACCGCAGTCGATGAACATATGGAAACTGTCTGACATTAAACTCAAACTATTCATCCACCAACCATAAATCAATTCCATAAATGCAACGAACACTGTCAGCATTAATACAAGAAATAGATTCCTGCTATCTCTGTCGGATAGAATCAGACGTTTCCAGCTTAGAATTTTTTCTTTTATCCTGATCAGGATGCTTGGTGAATCCTTATGAGTCAATGGAAGCATCATGATTGATGTTTTACCGCTATTTACATATAATTTTCCCCTGGAATTGTAAAAAATATAATGTTAGTTTTCACATGTAAAATATCAAAATTTCAGTAACAATTAAACAAAAGTAATTAATGTCAACAAAATAAGTAGATCTAAGATCTAAGAAAAGTAAGGGATTTAAAATGATGCATAAAATGAAATACAGAGTTTGTAATCCTTAAGTATGAATTCAATAATAAATCAAAACTTTTTAATTTTCTTGGTAAAGTAAAGTGTATATATGTATATATATATATCAAATTTTGAACCAACATGGGGCTCCAATGCTAACTAATACAAATGTGTACAATTTTATAAAACGTGCGTTTGTCATTGCTCACTGTATGACTTAAAACTATTGCTACATATAAGTATAGAAAATTTTACTTCGTGTAGGGAATTTATATGATACAGTAGCCTCTATATCGATAACGTAAAATGCTAAACAGTGGTCTATTCCAAAATAGGTATATATTTCATCCCGGATAGCCTGTAAATCTTACATGATTAATCATATCAATAGTTTAGTATTATTTCATAAGGCATCAATAAAATAAATATTAGATGTCACAACGATGGTCATCATCATAATCGCAATCACTATCATTGTTATCATTGTAAGTATTGCAATGATAATATAATAATAATAATAATAACTCTTCAAGTTATTGTTAGACATTCTTAATATTGTATTTAAGTTGTATATGAAACACATCAGTATTTTAAAGCCTTACGTTATCACTATAATTGCTTTAAATTTACCAACCCGGTTACATGAAATGATATGTTAAATGATATGTTATGTTTCAAGCCTTTGGCCTAGATGTTAACGTAAGAGGCAAATATATATCTAGAAAGTTGTACTAACAAAAAAATATTCTATTTAATGAAATTCATTTAGATAATTTTTAATTGAAATAATTTTGATTAATTCCAAATTAATCTTTGGCCATTAAGATAATGTTTATCTTTCTAAAGAGACAATTGCATTTATGCTTTGATAGATTATTTTTAAAGCTTCGACACAATTACTGCAGAAACGTACATTGTGTATCCATAAAATGTTATGCGTTTGAATTATTAATTCAGAGATATAAAATACCAGTACTGCAATAAGAATGTACATACAATGTACATCATATAAGACTAAAAAGTCTTGCTTAATTTATAAATTAAGTATATCATAGTAACTATAAATAAATACCAAAAATTTACAGAATTTCATACTGAACGGTTTTTTAAATTTACCAATCAGAAGTCGTGATATCTCTGATTTTTTGTTCCTATTTATACGTGAATGCCATCAATCTGGCGAGCGAAGTGGCTCCAGGAATCAAGGGGGCAGAGCCCCCTGGTGAGGTTGGATGTCAAAGGGGCGTAGCTTTGGTTTTCATTTCTATCTAATTTTACCATATGGCAATAAATTTTTTTATTTAACTGAATTTTTCTATTCAATTAATAAGTTTTTATCGGAATTGGATGACTGAATACAGCTAATTCATAAATAGGCCAAGGATCAGTGATTAACTCCAGCCTTCTTTAAGTACATTTTTATTTCAAACTGATCTATGAATTTGATTGAAATTGTATACAAAATCTAGAAATTCTCAGATTTCAGTATTCATATATAACACCAAATCTTTACAATTTTTTCACAAGTGTGTAAGCAATGAAACGTAAACAATGAAAATAAACAATGAAAATTGATAAAAAGCACAAAATATAATGGTCATTATGTTTATTGTATTGAAACATGTATATATGAAAAATGTTTCAATCTATAATATATGTCAGTTTCTAACCTTTCTTGGTGTGAAAGCATATTGGTAACTGTCAGCGAATACTTTAACAATTTGTTATCCAATTTTTCTCAATTCGTTGTTATAATAACAAACATATTGCGACTAATTGACGCAAGATTTTGCATTCACTATCTATTTTTCCTTATGGTTAATCACATGTCAACCCACTTGTCAACTTTAAATCTGTATTCTTTAGGAATATGAAAACAACTAGAATTTTGATATAAAATCATCGACAACGTAAAACTTTTTAGCAAAACAAAAACCACAAAAGGAGCTTCGAACGGTACATGATTTTGCAAAAGTTTTGCTGTCATAAATGAAAGGAAAAATATATGGAGAACGCGATATGACACGTCTACGAAAGGTTAGGTTGTCGACAGGTTAGGTGACGTCGCTTTTCAAAATATAAGAAATGTAAAAGCATACCCCTTTTATAAATAACTTCTGTAATATTGCAGTTCGATGACTTCGAAGTATTCAATGCGATAAATATTTACAATTAATTCATTATATGTAATTGAATATGCGATAAATTCTCGTCATCGTACCCGGCTGTTCAATATTCGAGGGGGCGCCATATTACACTGAATCGTTTTACGAATCTATTACTACGTACATCGAAAATCAAACCAATATATAAAAATTTGTTAAAAATTAAAATTTAGAAACAGAACATTTTTTTAATTCGATTCTTTTAAGAAGAATATTTTACGATTTAACTACGTCTAGGGTTTGTTTTTCCTTAATTGTACAAATTAAGAAAAAGGAAGGAGCGTGATTGACTCGCGTAATGAATTGCACGCTGAGTCGAAGAGGAGGGAGTAGAGTCCATTTTGATCGGAGAGTCTTCTTAATATTTACTATAATCTCTGATATTTCCGGTCTTTTCTAATTCTATTTGTATTTAGCAGCACCATGGTAAGTACAGGAACGGAAAATTGGTTGCAAAGTTTTCAATATTTGTTGATATTTTTCTACCGTGTACAGTGTGAAATTGTGAAAAAATTTAAAGCAGTAATTGAAAATAATTGAAAGTATTGATTTGGATGAAGAAATATCGGACTACTGTACAAAATTGTAAAATAATTCCACATCACAAACACGTGTTTAACTCGCGCAGTCATATATTTTTATATGTTTATATACTTGTTATTTGTAGCAAGATATATAACAATTTTTTAAATCTGTTTTTAATTATTTACACTACAATGGTGAAAAAAAAGAGGCTAAAGAAATTTTGTTGGCACTTTTTTAAAGCCAGATACACATAACCTCGCATATGGGTCTTGATGATGAACGCATTCGTACTAGACGATCTTTGTGGTGGCAAAAACTGATTTAATGAGTCTGATTATTTTTAAGAAAGGCTCAACATTTTTCTGAAATTGGGAACAAATTTTAATCATTTGTGTAATCTTTCAGCCGCCCAAGAAGGATACGAAGGGTTCTTCAAAACAACCCCAGAAAACCCAGAAAAAGAAGGAAGGAGGATCTGGGGGAAAAGCTAAGAAGAAGGTTCGTAATATTTTTAACAAATTTAAGAACTTGAATTATTATAACATTTTTTTCCCTTAAAGGGTGTTTTTCTGGAATGTGATATAGTTGTAGGTGTTGATAGTGTATCAATTTAATAGTTACGAATAAAACGATTAGTCTTAAATTTCACATAAAGTGTATCGGCGAAAGCAAACCGCAAGGCCATTCTTTATAATTTACAGATTCTCTTGATCACACTTTCGCACATTTTATATTATTTCAAAAATGTGGTTTATATTCTCGTAATGGCAACATGCAAAATCGACTATTGTCACACGCATTCAATATGAGAATACAAACTACATGGTGAAAATAATATAAAATGCAATAATAGTATGATTAACAGAATCTGTAAATTAACGAGAATGGACGGTGGTTCGTTTTCTTAACTGCGTTTTATGTGAAATCTACAATCAATTGTTTTGTTCGCAACCCTTCAATTTCTGCAATAGCTATTTCTGAACCACCTACAACTCTAGCACATGACAGGAGAAAACCATTAATTAGTAATATTCAAGAACATTTTAATAATATTATTAAATTACTTATTAAAATCTTTGTAACTTATTTTGATTTCGTTTCAAATTAGCTACATTTATAAAATATAACTATTATTTTTCAATTTTAAATGATGTTATCAATATGCTTGATGACCATGAAAGCAAAAATCTGATTTAATGAGACTGATACAATAAAATTAAAGTATACGTAAATTGTAATTTTTCAACAAAATGCTAACGCTATGAATTTAATTTTGCAGAAGTGGTCGAAAGGCAAAGTGCGAGACAAGATTAATAATGCGGTCTTATTTGACAAGACCACATACGACAAGCTGATAAAGGAAGTCCCGTTATATAAGCTGATCACTCCCTCGATTGTGAGTGAGAGGCTGAAGATCCGAGGATCTTTGGCGAGGCGATCCCTGATCGAATTGCAACAGAAGGGGTTGATTAAACAAGTTGTGCAGCATCATGCACAATTGATTTATACACGTACAACAAAAGGAGATGATCCGGCTGTGTAAAATCATGTACGATTTAATAATAAAGAACATAATTTAATTAAAACTGTAATTTGGAATTATTTGTTGTGTTTTCGTGTTATTTTAATTGCTGCTATTGGTTTAAGTTTCATAATTCATGTACACAGTAGCACTGTAAAGTAAATACTAAAAACAGTTGAAAAAGGAAAATTGGAAAACATGTGAAAAGCAAGAAGTTTCCTCCTGTCAAATTCATTATAAAAAAATTCTTGTGCATGGAAATCCATTCGAATTTGTACAGTATGGAAATTCTATAAAAGGTTCTTATGTCAAAATTTCACACATCAGAAAACGCGTGACGCGGTATTCATTTCGACACCCGATTACGCGATAGCGATTTTCTCCTAAGGTTTATTCCAACCCTTCCATCTGGCTGTCAGATGAAAGCTGAAGTCCTGGAATCAAAGTAAATTACTGCGTCACCTGATCCAATGACAACGAAGCACACTCGATTCGCGGGATCAATGTTGGTGTCAACAATGCAACTTTTTCCTTTTTCATGATTCCCTGCGAGTGTCTGCGCAGTGATTTTGTAAGAGAAGTCTTCTGCTGGGGAGAGGCAAGGACGAAGAGGGCACTCAGCAGCGAGGGCCTCTTCGTCTACCGATGAGGAGTCATTGCTGGCATGGCCACACGACTCAGCCCTCGAAATTCCGAGGTGAATGCTCTTGAACAAAGAGGCTATCTCATCGGCAAGAAGATTGGACAGGTTCTTTTCTTTCACTTTTACAAATTGTACATTCATTTGCACTGCATTTTAATTTAAGTATTACAAGATACTACAAATATACAATATTACTACAAATATTACTAGATTACAGTCAAATTTAATTTCAATTATATTATTATTAATAATCTATATCATTAGTGATTTCTATTAAAAGCTATAACATATATTTATTAATATATAAAACATTACATAATAATAGACAAAAAAATATTTGTACTTCAAAATAATATATATAACAATGAATTTTATGTTAAGGGGGTCTTTATCGCAATCTACTTTTAGTGATGTATGAATACTGATGAACGTACATGCTCATTTTTTTAATTTTGGTTTATTAATTATACGTGTGCTACTGATATAAGTTACATGCGTTTATTTTTAATTTAATGTTTATTTTATTTATCATAATCCTGATGTATAGTCAACGAAATTTGCTCTCTTTATCTAAATGTGTTCGGTTCTTGATTCTACATTATATTTCTTATATCGTATGGTCTTATTCAACTCTATTAATTGCCATTTTTGGAACCAGCGAGGCTATTTTTTATTTACTCAGAGATACGTCATGCTCTCTGTAAACTTCATTTCCTAACAGCGAATCCACCATCGCACAACGATAAGAGAAGAGATAAGCATACTCCACCCAAATGAGGCCCTCTGTTTAAAATATACTGATCTTGATGACTGATTGATGACTCGCATCGATGTAAACATCAATATCTCCCATTGGGTCCTAGAAACTTAAAGGCATACTCAATTTTGGATAGCGTTTGTTATAGCCCAACAAAGTGTCCCGATCGAGATATTATATATTTTAAATTCCTTTTTCTAAAAGCTTGAAATTTACTAAGAAATTGTAGATTAACGCGATTGAAGAAAGTCACTGAAACGATTTTTAAATTTGACTCACCCGCCATTATTATCTTCGTTTATTTGCAGAATATATTTTTTATACGATCGACTAATCAGCAGAGGTAATATGTTGGACTATAATCGACTTCATCCAAGAAAAGTATAAACAAAAAAGGGTTGAAACATTTTTTCAATATTCCGACTTTGGAAGAATGATTCTATGCACATCATACACAATTCCCAACAAAATATCGGTGACATTGATTCCAACTTAAAGGAGGATTATCCGAAATAAATTATTTTCTCTTATCAGCAACAAAAATAATTTATTTCGGATATTTTTCGTTTAATTTTAAACCGATTTCAGCGATATTTCTTCGAGTGATTGTACATACATGTTATGTAGAATCACTAAAATAGATTATTTCACTTGAAAATATATATAGTTTCGGTGTAATTTGAATTTTTTAGGTTAGGAATTGAATTTCATATAAGATTTTTTTATTTTAGTTCGCCATATTTGTTCGGCAAATTTGAATTTTGCAAATCAGCAAATCATGCGATAGACGATCTAGACGATAGATTTCAGGTAGTGGGCGATCTATTGAAATTCATTAGTTCCCGGGCGTATGTGTCCATTAGTATTTCCACTACATATTTTCAACAGTAACCGATCAATTTGGTAGGTTGGCACCACCGGCTAGTTTTCTATCCTATAACCCAGCAAACATGAACTGTAAAATGACGTCAAAATGCCTTCATTTCGATATTTCATCAACATTTTGACGGCTTTTTGACATGCCCTCTCCGTGAATTTCTATTGTCCATTGTCTATCACATTCACGATCCGTACTCAGATTTGAGATTCGTAATCAGCGACCCAAAAACCCTTTTACGAGCCATTTCATACCAATTTGTTCCAAATTTTGTCCAAATTTTGTCAGAAGAGTAAAAAGACTAAAATTGATTCAGAATATTTGTTTTCTATTTCGTTCCTGTTACACGGAATGAATTCCGTATATATTGGTAAAATCACATAAAAAAGCATTGAATTCCTACAATGAGGGTCACATATAATATGCACGGAATTTTCAAAATAATAATTATTATTATTAGATTATAATTATCTACGGTAACAAATTTGGGTGCCAGATATGCGATATGCGACGCTGATCCAGGGGATCCAGGGGCGTATATTTCTCTTCTCGAGGGACGTGTGCCCACGTCTTAATTTTTCTAGTATTTTCGATTTTACATCCGCCATACTAGGTCCACCATCTTGGATTTAGGAAATGTCAAGTACACACTCCATGGTAAAACTCGGAATGTACGAGATATGTACATTAAATGACATTTAAGATGTACCATAAGGGTGATTTGAATCCATCCGATTTTTACCAGGGCTGTAATAATATTCAGATTCCTGACGAGAACGGCCCTATAAAAACCCCGGGTAAATAATAAGTTTCGACCTCAGTTTATTATTTTCATTTTTTATTATCTTTCTCGACTTTTACAGCAGCCGCATATATTAATTATTGGATCCGCCAGGTTAGATTTAGTACATATAATTATCGTATTTCTATTTCCCCAAAACTCTATCCTTAAAATGTGAGGTGAATGACGGCCATGATGGTATTTTTTGATATAAGACGGGCGCGAAATCGAGAAAAGCGCCGGCAACGCGTTAAAAAAAAATGCTTTCTTAATTTACTTTATTTCGTAGTAGCATCGAATGAGGATAGAAAAAAGAAATTGTAACCCTCTTTATCGATTTATTATAGGGCTCTTACGCGACGGTGCACTTGGCAGAGTTCATCGATGGCAGTAGCCCAAAGAAGATGCGGCTTGCCTGCAAGATTTTCGACAGGGACAAAGCGCCCAAGGATTTTCTTCAAAAATTCTTCCCCCGCGAGCTCGAGATTCTGACGAAAATTGAGAACCCACACATCATTCAAGTGCAGTGTTTGCAAAGTTTGATTTTAAATTGCTATGCCTCGTTGAAAATCTTGAAGATATTTTAAAATGATTATATATATAATGAATTAATCATATATACTGAACGATTGAGAATTAATAAATTTCATTTTATATTTAATTCGTTGTCGAAAATTTCAGTAAAATTTTCCAACAATAATATTTTTTAAAAGTTATACCGACGACGCGTCGGCGGAAAATCTATATATATAATATAAAGTTTTGTCATGTAAGGCTTTTTCGAAATTTTCAACAACATTTTTGATGGTGTACGTACAATATGGTATATATATACATGCACGATCCCGAAAACAAAATCTAATTACTACGATTATTTTGCGTTAAAATCGCCAGAAAAGTACAGAAGGTATAAACACGCATGTAATGAATTCGGCAGTCGGACATTTCAAGTCACAAAAGACTGCAAACTTGTTATAGTGACACGCACTACACCACTGATAGCAAAACAGCAAGGTATGTCCGCTTTTTTTCGACAACACGCCGGAAAATTGCTGAAATCTGAATATTTTCGGCAATTTTCCGGTGTGTTATCGAAAAAAAGCGGACATACCCTTGCTGTCTTGCTATCTGATGGGATACTATATATACGCATAATAATAGCTGTCTGTCACAAATGAATAACATTCATCAATATTTCCGTTCTCAATAAAGCCCAGTCCAATAAATTCTCGAGCGCCCTTTTTTGCGTATCGATTTTTCAAACCCTTGAACATGGAACTGGGAACTTTCAGGTTCATAGTATCCTGCAGCGGGGGCCCCGCGTCTTCATCTTCATGCGCTACGCCGACAACGGTGACCTCCTAGACTTCGTCAAGCGCAATAATGTCGTGCCCGAGCAACAGTCGAAGCTTTGGTTCCGCCAAATGGCTTCTGGTCTCCAGTACCTGCACAATAAGAACATCGCGCATCGGGACCTCAAGTGTGAGAACATCTTATTATCGAAAAAGTTCAACGTGAAGCTGGCGGACTTTGGATTCGCCCGCTTTTGCGTCGACGCGAGCGGACGTCGTGTTCTCAGCCGAACTTATTGCGGTTCGGCGGCTTACGCTGCACCGGAAATCGTATCTGGAACACCGTACAATCCGAAATTGGCCGACGTTTGGTCCTTGGGCATCATCCTGTTCATCATGCTTAACGGATCGATGCCTTTCGACGACAAGAGCTTGCCTAAATTGCTGAAGGATCAGACCAACAAGAATTGGGTCTTTCGGTCGCGTGTCAGGGACACCATCTCTTCTCTGGCCAAGAATATCGTCAGGCACATCCTCGAACCAGACATCACGCTGAGATTGACGCTCGAACGAGTACTGAGTCACGAATGGGTCCGCAACAAGAAGGAAAAGAACACTTCCGTTGCTGGAAGGCTCGTCCATTCGGCACCGCCGATTCATCCCCAGATCAAAACAGACTCGAGGGTTTCTGCCTTTTCTTATACTTTTACCACTGATCAATCGATTGCTCGCTTTTAATTACACATTCAACGCTCATTCACGACTACTTTCCAAGTTATTCATACGCGACGCAATTATATTATCATTCATTCATCTCCTATCATTTGTACTGTACATTATTTTCAAGTGTGTCATAGATTGCTCCAAGTCATTTCAGCTCGATTCAGCAATTTTACCAAAACGAAATTCAATTCGTCTTCTTCGTCATTCATCATCGTCATATATTGTTCATTTCAGATTTCTCTCGTTATCATCGTTATTATATCATTATTATTTTTTTTTTTTAAGCTTTATTAACTTAATAGTTATTTAGCATACAGATATTGAGGTACATTATATATGTTTGTGCGATGTTATTTATACATTTGTTGTGGTTTATATCTCTAACTTACAACTAAAGAAAAACATGTACAGTATTTTATGAATAGATGATTATATCATTATTACTATCATCATAATCGTTATTGTCTTCATCAGAATCGTCATCAAAAATAAAATTCGCGCAATTTCTCTCGCTTTATATTCTACTGAAACTTTGCACACTATAGTGCGGGAACTGAATTCTTAAGAAATGAGTAACTCGCAATGTTTTGTCATTTCCCTTTCATCAGGTGAGATCCGGATATCAGCAGCTGGAAGGTATAATGGGAATCGGCAATTCGCAGCGAATCAGCATAGGATCGTACAAACCCATCGACAGTCTCCGAAACCAAGCGTTATCGACGAAGCAGATTGACAGCTCTGGAAAAGATGCGACGAGACCCAATGTCATCGATTAAACGACAATCGCACCTTGCAAATACATATGTTGGAATTTTATACCGAACGTTTTTTACCTTCTTGTTTTTATATGCACTCTTTTTTCTTTGATAAACTCGTATAGATTTACACCATGTCTCGTATATACACTTGAATAAAGTAAATCGCTATTAATCCATCGTATTACATAATTATTCTTTATATAGCCTTATATTGAAAACGTTATACGCATTTTCCAGTGATTTAAGCCATAAATACGCGTAGAGATGTATTTTTTAGAGATATATAAGAGATAAAAACAAATGATGTTGACTTCAACGCGATCTACTCCTCCGCAGTGTCGAGTGTGCGAGTAGCTTTTCAAAACTGACATATTAAAATTTCTGGAATTGTTTCGATAACCAAAATGGTGGCTGAAAAAAAGTCACCGAAAATTTTAAATTAACTTTTCTCTTTATTGAAAAAATAATACAAACGATTCCGAACCGTATATATACGGCGAACGAAATAGTCCAAGATTATAAGAGGATTTTTGTTTGGACGAAAAACACACGTAACGCCGAAATATTCTCTGAATATCTACAGAATATTGTGGGTACATTCTGGAAATGTCAAATGTCCGGCCTTTATTATATTCTGGAAGTATTTATTTAACGTTTCCAAAATATTTCAGAATATCTCCAGTATATCACCGTTGCAGAAGAAATATTCTAGATAATAAATATCTACTGTATAAAATATCTCAAGAATATTGTGACAATATTTATCCACGTAACGCAAATCTTTGCGGAAAATTACAAAAGTCTCATGTACAATATTTTTAGTTTTTATATTCTATTTGTTATACTTTCGACTTTCCGACTTAACACTTTGTTATACTTTCGACTTTCGACTTAACACTTTCCGAGCATAGAAAACCGTTTATAATTTTTTCATGTCATCATTGGACAACACTGATGCCGTTAATCCGTTTTTAACTGCGAGAATGCACTTTCGCAGTAGTTAGGGCCATTTATGCGGGCTCGAGTAATATGCGCTAAAATGGTGTCTAGTCATTGGGTCACC
>JAPYZR010009041.1:0-19856 GCA_030522945.1 Trichopria nigra | reverse complement strand
TTTCATTCAAAACATTTACGCACGCATACATCTTTAGCGCAATACCGCGACAACACAATAACGGCTAACCTTTAAATTTATACAATCAATGCTAAACATATACAAACTAATGGAATTACATATTTTCTTATAATAATACATAAGAATAATAGACAAGGATGAAAAAAAAACTCTAAACCCACCTGAAGGGTAGAAAAATGGGGGAAACCCCTCATTTTCCACTCTGCAGAAACGTGCGTTTATATTTATCCCAAGTAGCACAAATGTCGTAGAATATCCGCAGAATGTATATTCTGGAGACATTCTGAGACATTCTGGGGACACTCAGTGCTACATGGGATATTATGAAATTCGCGAGTAGTGAAGAATTTCTGGAATTATACGCTAACATTGTTCCATTTTCTCACAACTCTGCTGAGCATCACCCTCCTTTGACACGTATAAATGAAGGAATGGGAAAGATTGTATACTATTCCGGAAGAAGGCCCGCAAGAGGCCGAAACGTCGAGAAAATATATTATAATTTTATAAAACATCACAGTAATATTTTATGATAATTTGAAATGCAACAATATTCCAAAAATAAAATTTTACGCCCTAGGTATGAAATATACTATATGAATGTGTCTACTGTCACTTTCAAAATTATAACAATGTCTATGTCATTATACTGATAGATATAAACTATTAATCCTATTTCTATCGTATCCTATCGAATCGTCTTAATTCAAATGTTCACCCATTACTCAATCGATAGTCGTATGCTTAGATCCGCATGACGTTTACATTGAAATCGAAGATTGTTATTAGGCATTTTCATCATTCATCGAGAGGTCACATTAAATATCAATGTTACAGATATTAATTTACAACGCTTTATCCCCGAAGTCATTAAACACGCGTACAACTTGTATTTACTCGGCGCTAATTAAGTTCGCAAATGTAGCATTTAACGTGGGACGGTGAATCTGCATAGCGCTTGAGAATAACAGGTAAAGCATGATTACAGCTCGGTACGATACTTATGTTCCATATACCATTTATACCATTAATAGGAAGACCGTTGGATATGGATGCACTAAACGTGAAAGTTGCGTGCTTGATTCCGCAGCTTGGAGGAGATACCACATTGGAAGGGAATAAGAGAAAAATTCAGGAGAAATAATACTGACTCGAGCATTCTATCTTATCGTAAAAGCCTTCTGATCTTAAACGAATTTCACTACTTCAGTCACTATTACTAAAAAACAATAATTTAAATTCTTTGATAACGGTCTTCATAAACGACTCGATAATTAAGTCAATTATATATGGCAAATATGGACGACGTATAATAAATACAATTGATAAGATAACTTCATCATCTGAAATAAATTATATGAAATACTATCTAACAAGAAATTATAGAGATATAAACGTAAGGAACAGCAATTTAATTGGTGCTAACAGACTAATATTGCCATTGCGTTTAGCGAATAACATGTGCAATTAACACTTACTTGAATATCAAAAATTTTATTATTTGTTGTTCTTGCATAAATTGAAAATAGAATTAAATTGAATAGTTTATTTTATTGACTGACATAAATAAATGATCTATTCTCAATTTATTTATTTCGTCCATTTTATTTTTTTAGTAATTTTCAGTTTCGTACTTTTTCGTCATTCGGACAAATTCATTTTACAGTTGTATATCAATTTCCTTCGCTTTTATCAATTAAAATTAATTTCTTTCCAATTTAATCATTTATCTTGAATATTTTAAATTATTTTCCACTACATAAATTGTCGTAATTTTCTTAAGTTTGTGTAATTATTGTTCAACTTGGTACAGTTCTTTAGTCAATTTTCTTTAATATTATTTATTTCAATAATTCTACTTTGTCAAAATCATGGTTCTTCACTTTTATGAAATTTCTTCGTTGTTGTAAATATTCACTTTTTCAATGTTCATTGTTTATTTTTTACTTGCCTACTTCCATCCGGACAATTTTAAAGACAATTTCTTCATTTTTGTTTAATTTCAATTTCAATTCCAATAAAACAACTTGAATTCTCTTTATCTTCAATGGTATTGATTTTTTTCAAGTATTTAAATTTTCTTCATTTTTCTTCAATTTTGACCACTATTTAAAAAATCCTATTTCTTTATTTCGTTTCATGTTCTACAAAAAAACTTGATGTAGTATACATAAAACCCTTAAAATCGTTAAATCCCCTTGTTTTTATTTAGGCAATAAATATTGATAGTAATGATGGTAGTATGCAAACCTTTATTCGTTGGGACCCACTGTTTGCAGTTTTATTCTTTTTTATTCTTATCATTCAATAAGTGTTCTGTAATATTTATGAAAAAAATTTATCTGATGACAAGTATGTCGATATTGTTCGCATTTTACTATTTTTTATTTTTTCTCTCTTTTTCTCTAAATTTCTTAGAGTTTTACTCTGTTTAGAGTGTAAATTCTCTGTCTCACTCCAATGTAGAGTGAAATTTCACTCCAAAAATTTCTATATTTTTTTATTATTTCGGTTTTTAAATTTGCTCAATATCCGTCCCTCTTTGTCCGCAGTTTTGTTTACTCTCTAAATTGCATGGAATAAAATGTCACTCTACAAAGGGTAAAAATTAATCCAGAGAAAATCGTTAATCTTTAAGAGCAACATTCCACTATTTCTACATTTTAAATTCTCTGGCTCGTCACTCACAAAATAGAGTGAAAAGCCCTTCTTTTGGAGAGTGGCTTAATTTTCACTCTTTTTGGTTTGCAATTTCATTCCACGAAATTTTGAAAGGATTCTTTCAAAACTTTCAAAACCGTTTGCCTATTTCGGGTATTTTTTGCAATTTTCTCCATCAATGTATTTATTTAATGAAGTTTGTTTACGTATTTTTGTACGTTAATTTATTTACTTTCATCCATTTCTAATATTTTTTTAATCTCCTTTAACGATATTCTTATAATATTCTTGTACAATCGATATGTAATCTTCGTAATTTTTTCAACAAAAATATGGACCATTTCTTATCGATTTTAACAATTCTTGCCCATTGATGTTATAATTCTTTCATTTGGTCATTTTTATAATATAATATATAATATATTATAGAAATTACAGAAATATTATAATATAGTATAATTTTTCTTCACTAGGTTATTCCATGTCAACCGGATCACTTGCACGACTAGAATTCATTTGCACCAAAACATAATTGTTGGTGGGCTTACAATGTAGCTTAATATATGCCTAATTATGTTTGCCGCGAGACATTTTTGACAATTCAAAATGGCAAACTAGGGATAACGCCGAGAATCACGAAAGTCAAAAAATACAATTCTGTATACATCATAAAAAAATTTGAATAGCCGCATTCTACATAAATTTCATTTATTCCAAAATTATGCGACTTATTATGTACCAGACTTAAGATATGTCATATGTCACAAAATTCAAAATGGCACTTCGAATGTAGCCGACCAAATTTCAAAAGTCAGAAGTTTCGGATGAGACATGGTGCCCCGGGTTTCGGAGATCGCTGATTCTGAATCTAAATTTAAAACCCGGAAATTAACTATATATATATATATATATTTCCAGTTTTTATAGTGTAGTACACTAGTCTATATATATATATATATATATATAGTGTTACGTAATAGCGAATATCTACTGAACTCTACAAAAAAACGCAGCAAAAGAACGTAAAATTTACTGACCTCATTAGTTGTCATAAATGATTCTACGACTGTTTTCGTTGCATTGTACGTTAAGAGCGACTATAATTTTTAAAGCTAATGCAAAGAAAATAACTTATCTAAAATTATATATACTTAAAGCGTGTATAGTGATATATAAAGCACATTCTTTGCATTTGATTAGTTTTCCAATAAAGGTTTTGCATTTCTAAAATTGCACAGCGAATTTATTTATTTAATATCAATTAGCATTGTAATCCATGCAGATTGCAATTTTGCATTGAATGTTATCTACTACTGATGTGTTTAGATTAGTATACAAGAGTAACTTGTATAGCTTTTACAGTTAGAGTTCATCGGTAAATTGAGTCTCGACAGATCCTTAAGCGAAGCGGGATCTAACCGTAAGGTAGGATACGAGCGCATTAGCGAACGTTGCATAGATAACCCATGATCGCGTCTCGGTTGCCAGTTATGGGAAGTTAAATCCACGGAGGGGCCACGAAATTAATTTATGCGCCGCTCAGACGCAGACTCGTGGACATGAATGTTGAAGACGAGCTTTTACTCGTGCGTCGAGAGCTTTCGTCTCGTATCGAGCGATTAAATTTTTCCTCCGAGCATAATCTTCGATTATGTAATTTGCCTCTAACTGTACTTGCATTACGTAATTTCGACATGTTTGCACTAATATTCTTCATCAGAGTATGCGGAAAGTCGATCTATTCGCGCTCCAGTAATTGAGTATTTCTCACCGATGGCCTACGACTGTGCATTATTACTAGAGAGATAATTTACATTAATTCAAGTGCAATTAATTTAACTGTTAACGATGAAACAGAATTCTCTGTTTGCATAACCCTCACAGAAAAAAATATGTTCGGTGTCCGAAATGACACCCAATTGGGTGTAGTGTTTACACCCATTTTTTTAGTGTTTACACCGACTTGGGTGTCATTTCGGACCCCGAACAATATTTTTTGGTGTACATTTCCGTAAGGGAATATAATTATATTATCGATGAATTTCAAATGTTATTAATAAGACGAAGAAAGATTGTTGAAAAGATGATAATAATGATTCAATCATAAACGTAATGGGAAATAATTTTTTATAGCTTTCATGTTTAACGCACTGCGAGGTAATGCTGCTAATGTCATCACATTTTACCATTAAAAAGTCACTTTGTCACCAAGAGACGTTAAATTGCAAGGAAACTAGGAACATCTAACATTAGTTTTACATCCATTCAGATTTGAGAAAATAAAATTTTGAATAAAATTATAATTGCATTCTATTTTTCTTCAAGCAAAGCAATTATATATTTCTTCTGAGATTGGTGCACATCTTACACTAAATTTAGTTTCGTTTTCTTGCTCGTATCAAATTGGCGCACACATACATACATCTACTGATACACATGCTGCAGATAAACAACTTTTTATGTTTTCGAAAAAACATTCCTTTCAACGCATTCAAATATACATACTTCCTGACGTGAAATTCTTCTAAATGACGAAAAATGTCCGCCATAAAAACAAAGCTCTCACCGACACTAAAAATAAAACGAAACCTCGAGGGCCGAGAATCGTTAATCAGTGACGTTTCATCGCGTGTGAACAGTGTCGATCTTCGCACTGTCATCGCTTCTTCCCTAACGAAAAAAAAACATATTTTTTTTTTGTTTACGGGCAAAAGCCCGTTTGGTGTGTATAGCCTTCTGTTCGAGAATCTAACAAGAAGAACGGAGGGCTAGGAGAATATATACGTGCGCGACGCGTTTTTCGCGCCACTTCCGTCGACGCATAAATTCAATAGCGGAATGGACCAATTCAACCGACAGATTCAACCGCGAAACTTCGTCCTCTTCCCTTACATATATATACTTGCGTGGTTTTCCTGATGCGGAGTCATTCAACCCGTTTGATCACGGCATCCTCGTAAAAGAAAATTTATATAGGAATTTATGATGCATAAGTTTCATATTTCCCGCTTGAATTGCCGATGGAAAACTTGCGATACTTCATTTCCATTGTTAGGGGGAGCCCTTAAGCGTGTTCATAAATTTATGACATTGATGGCTAAAACGACTTTTATTGAGTACTTTCCGTAAAATTAAATTTACTGTGTGGTAGGGAACGTTTTTCGTCTACACTTTTATTAAGATTGGAAAAATCAATTTTAAGCAAAAAATGTGTAAATAAAATATTATTTTTGTTAAGACAGTTCTTCTGAGATGCTCATATTGACGTTAATTTCTAAATTGATTTCATTATGAATTTAGTTATCGTTATTGTAATATCATTGAATCATCGACGTCATTTTCATCATTGCCATAGTAAGAAGTATAATTGCCGTAAGTATCAATTCATAGCTGCCATTGTCGTCATTTTCAAGGTTATCGTTTTCATGTTCATATCGTGAATGTCAAAGTTATATTCTTATTAACGCCATTAGGTATCTCATCATTATCATCATCTTTGTCATTGTCTTTGTCACTAGTGGCATTGTCATTGTCATTCTCGTCATTGTCACTATTGTCATTCTAATTGTTACTATATTGACATTGTCGTTGTCATTGTCATTGTCATTGTCATTGTCATTGTCATTGTCATTGTCACTTTTGACATTGTCCACCAGTATAATGGCATTAATATCATCATCTTTGTCATTGTCTTTGTCACTAGTGGCATTGTCATTGTCATTCTAGTCATTGTCACTATTGTCATTGTCGTTGTCACTATTGTCATTGTAATTGTTACTATATTGACATTGTCATTGTCATTGTCATTGTCATTGTCATTGTCATTGTCATTGTCATTGTCATTGTCATTGTCATTGTTATTGTCATTGTCATTGACATTGACATTGTCATTGTCATTGTCATTGACATTGTCATTGTCATTGTCATTGTCATTGTCACTTTTGACATTGTCACCAGTATAATTTTATTAAATGTCGTTATCTATATCATTGTCGTATTATGTTTGAGTGATAAGAGTTGCCGATATCAATATCGATGTAATATAAAGATAATGACAATATGCTGTCAATAAAAATTATGTTAATGACAAAGATGTCAATGATAATGATTAATAATATAACCAGATCAATACCAATATAATGGCGACCAAAAACATGACAACAATGAAAATTCGACGATCATTGTTATCATATAGTTATTGTCATAATAGTCCGTGTCCTCTTTATCATTGTCATGATTACCATTGTTATCATTATTGTCATTTTTAATGTTTTCTATTCATTACGTCATCATTATCATAATAATTACCACTGTAAGCGAGGTAAGTGTTGTTTTCACTATCATTGTCATTGTCATTTTCGATAAACATGGCAGGTAGCTGTAAATTCGTTGAATCAGTATATTTTTAGAATGTCTCGAGGTTATTACATTTACGTCTGAAATAGTTTAAAAATATGTGCAGGAAATTGCGGAGACATTCTGGAAATGACTATATTTTATTATAAGTGTTTGGCGGCATATACGTATTTTTAGTATAGTTACTATTTTGAGAAAATGTTAGCTATATGCTGTTATTCAGCTCAGTAATACTTTAAAAACCTTATGTCTACATTTCACTACACCACTTATGTAATATTCTCGATTAAGCACAACATTTTACTCTCATTTATGTATTATCCTCTAAGAATATTGTATAGATATTCTTTAATAACTGTAGGGAATGAAAACATATTTTCACATAATTTTTCGATTTAAGTTCTCGTCATTTGTTATCATTATAACAGCTCTCTTATCGTAGTATAATTATCGTATGTTTCAAATGTCTTTATAAACTTTGCAATCGCCAGTGTGGTTATCGAAATCACTGTTTCACAACATCAATATCGTATATACATCATTAACAATATCGTAATCATGTTAAGTAACATTGTTCTCATTATTATTATTATAATTTTCAACCCTGGCAATATCGTCATATAGATACAATCTTCGTCTAGATTCCTATTGTTATATGGTTGATATTTTTTTAATTGATATAATATCGTGATAATTCAAACCATAAATGTTTATGCATACCATAACAACACGAACATCATAGACACCGTTCATCATCAGTGTTAAATCGTCGAGCAACTTCCATCCTAACTCGTTTTCATTTTCAATTTTACCACCACTGTTATCAAAATAATGCATAATCGTATGTATTCATAATTTTAGAATAAGGGAAGTAAACGTATAATTATATTTGCACAATTAAACTTATTTTACATATTATATAGTTTGTTCTATACAACACAAGAATAATAACCCTGATAAGGATAGTTCCGCTAGTGCATACGACAAACGATGAATTAGTCACGTCGGACAGTGGTAAACCGCGAACTCTGTCTAGAGATCGCGGTTCGCCACTGTCTTTTGCCCGGGAGACTAACCGAGGTTTCGCACAGTAATTGAATAAATATTCATTACAATATAATTAGCTACACAGTACACGGATACCAGTAAACTCTCACATTCATGCAAGTACATTAGGTTTTCACAAACCACGTCATTTTTAATTATTACACCCATTCTAACCCTAATTAAGTTATACTACACCGTTCAAACGGACTTCATATTCAATTCCACAGGAACGATGCAATGCCTAGACTAATAAAGTACCAGAATATTATATGAAGTTTCATTACAAAAATATTTTCATTATCGTCGCGAATATTAATTATTTTTGTACATGATGTTTTTTTTAAATCTTTTGTTGTATTTCTAAATTCACTAATAGATTATCGAGACACCAGTCGGAAGTTATACCTTGGTAGTTTTTTGTCATCAACGTAGGAACCACCAGTAACTAAACTGACGTAACAGCTGATGTATATATCTATATAAATGCAATAAAATCATATATTACAATCCGAGTAATAAATTTTTGATTTCCTCTTAAATCCATTAAAATAATTAAACTGCACGTTAAGCAGCTCCAGTATCCAGACGAGAATCAAAGTCTCATAATAATTTTTCCGATCCCTATAAATGAGCGTTTTGCACGCAGATGGGGCAGTTTACAAGAAAATAAAGGAGTTAAAGTGGTAGTAAGAAGAAGCCCGAGGATGAGAAAGCGTAAAGAAGTGAAATAAGACGGAGGGATGCAAGAAAAGCGGCGTAATCCCATCACGTGCTTTTGCAAGCCCATAAATCATCAACTGGAGCCTCTCGGGAAAGATGTCTCGACAGGAAGAATTTCATAACTTCTTAATTGCACATGCCTCGCGATGGCACTCATTTACATTTATACATAGCATTCCAATAGCTGCATAGCTTCGGTTCGGCACGGCTTCATTTTTTTCAAACTTTTCATTAAGCGACTTCTTCGGGAGCTAAGAAGTTCCCCCGCCGATCGATTCCAACGGTTCTCATGAGCTTAACAAAGGTATTTACCATCTTCATTATGGGATAAAATGTCACTTCGATGCGAATCGATTTTAAATTGACGTTTCTTTAAACAGAGGTATGCTAACAGTCGCTTCCAATGTATTAAGATGGTAGTCATTCTGCAGAGAGATTGCTATAGAAACGAATATCAATCGTGCTGCGCATCTTGAATTTCATTGGTTTGTGCATTGATATGCGTAGTACTCCATATAAAATTGGATTTGGCTAATTTGAACTACTACTTTTTCTCTGAGTTTAGCATTACTAAGTTTATCAGCACTATAAGTGAAATAGTACGAAGCACTATCATAGATCACTTTCAACGATTAAAATTTTAATAAAAATACGATAAAAAAGCTAAATAATAAATACAACCAAAGTTAAAAGTTCGAGTCACAAATCCCAGATCCTGTATCATCGTAAAGGATTCGCGAGGTTATTCTAAGTGGGTATATTGACAAGTGCTACTCTGAAGTAAACCGATAGAGCCTTTTAGTTCTTAATAGCCTTTCATGGATTCGGAAGCCTTCGGGACTTTTGTATAACAAGTATCTACTTACAGGTCCAGCAGGACTAGAGGAGTGGGTTGGCTCGCCTTTAAAGGCCTTTTAAACTCCAGCACTTGGTAATTAAGCGCACGGTGTGAGAGAAGAGAGAGAGAGACACTTGTTAAACGAGTATTCTTTTCTTTTACCAGATTTTTCCCTCCTGTGTTCAAAATACGGATACGACCAAAGTTAATTATAAAGAATAAACAGTAATGTACACGTTAATTAAGTGATGTTGAACAGTTGGACTTATGATTTGTGATGAAGGTTAAAAAGTTGTTTCTTCAATTTTAATTTTTTCGATGAAACAGAAATGTAGAAATATTCTTAAATTAAAAAAGAAAAGTTTAGTATAGTTTAATTTAATTTATGCTATGAAAATAATATAATGTAAACAAGCATGACTCTTTATTGGTTTGCACATAGTTGTTTTCAAAATTACATTTCAGCGTACAGTTATCTCGCGTCTTCAGAAATACTGATAAAAAAATGGTTCACCATGCACACTTAAAGTGTACTCCAGTGGAATTATAGAGTGCCCATGTCTATTTTGAAATATAATAGTAATAACAAAGTTCAATCTAGAAGACCTTAGTGGTTGCTCAAATATGAAGTGAAAAGGAGTACTGCGTATCAGCTATATAAAGTGTACGTTCTCTGAATCTAATTGATGATCAGTGTATAACTGATGTAAGTACATGATGAACGAATTATGTCTATATGTTATTGAAATTCGAAAAAAAATATTTGCAGCAATATTGTCAATGAAGCTATACAGTGATCTCGCAAACTTTATATACTCGGCAAACTTTGTACTTTCGTATAATTCCAATTATAGCGGTAGGAATAAAAATCTGTAGCATTTTCTTTCCTCAAGTGCTTTTGTTAATAATGTGTCTGGAATCGACATTTCATTCATATCTCCATGTAGTCTTCTATTTGAGAGTGTACTGGAGATGGTGTGTCTATTGCATTCGGGTTTGATTCACCTCTTAGGTCTTCCACTTTTTTCTACTGAGGAAAATACTAATTTAATACGTAGAAAAGCAACAATAAAAAATATATCTAATTCAAAGACTGTATTTACACGAATAAATAAATGTTTTTTAAAAATAGTTATAATATGCTGAAAATTAAAATTTTGTAATCCGTGTTGATTTACAATTAAAAATGTTCACTTCCATTATAGTCGTATTTTTCTTTACAAATGCGACAATGAGTATTTCTTACTTTAAACAAAACACCGAGGTCAGAAAAATAAACAATTACTCGCTTATCTCGACAAATCGTCAAAATGCATTCAAATTTTAAAAAATAGTCAAATTCAATTTCATTATGAACAAGGCGAAGTAAGCACATGGTCCAGATAACCTACATTTTGTTGTCGTATATTCATGAGCCTTGCTAATTTTGAAATTTGAAAATATATCAGAATACTGTTGGATGGTCGAAATTGAACTTTTTTTTTCACTGGACAAAATACTCCACATTTTATATTCAAAGTAAACTACGTGATATACTTCTTGATTAGTCCAACCACAAATGAATAGATGCGTACATTCTTGTTATAATTAACTAAAATGACGAATTAACGAATGTTTTTCATTCTTCTGAATCTTAAAAAGCGAACAATATAATCTACGTGTGAATTTTTTAAATTATTAAATATATATACAGATAATAATTAAACAATAATACAATGTTCGCTTCTTATAATAAGGCATTAGTATAGAATTTTGTTTCTTTATGTAGTCAATGTAGTTTCTGAATTTTATATGTACTTTAAAATTACAGATTAATCTCATTAACTTATTATTCATTCCGAAAATGTGAGTACACACCAATTTGTATTATTGTATATACAATCCATCAATAAATGTCAATTGATGAAATACTAAAATCATTCGATAGGAATTAAGTAATGGAATAGATTTATCATTTCACAATACATAAATATCATATCACTCAATATGAACGACATAATGGCAATGTGTTCACCATACGTATATCTATATAGAATGCATTCCTTTTACAGCACACGAAAGAGAATAATATTAACCAAGAGTATTTTGAAAGGTGAAGTTATTACAATCGAAATACAGTTGATGAATAGCACTGAGTGCACTGGTAGAATAGTGTTTGAAATTGTTGTCCTTACAGTACCCATTAGTGGTAAATTGTCATTTTGAAATTATACAAGCAATCAAGAATCATATTTCCGATTATGTTTGAATTATTATTAATTATACGATAGAATCGCCGATAATGGCGACATATTGACTTTGTATACGGACATATACATATATATATATATATATAATGACTTGCTATACTTGTCGTCAAAATGAAAACGAAAAGTAATTAATGAATTAAATATCATCTTCTGTTGGTTCTGCATTTATATCTGGTTGGTTGATTTTATTACTTCGACCCGTAACCAAAGGTTGGGATACATACGTACGTACAAGATACCGGAAAATTTTTTATTGCAGTTTTGGACTCAGAATGATCTGAAACGTGGAGATTTTATGAAAAAAGTAGGTGTCATTTTTTTTTTCGGATGACCAAATTGAATTTTATTTTAATTCCATTTCTCTAAAAATAATAAAACGTTATTAAATATATATATATTTATTCGTTAATTTTTAATAATCAATTTTCAAACTTTTTCATGACGTTAAATTATTCATGAAGATAAATTATTATTTTTAGAAAAATACATTCGTAATAAAATAACTCGACAGATATTTCTTAAATAATTTGATCATTCAAAATTCCTAATTATAAAATTTGCAATGAATGAACGTAATTTTTACATTGCATGTTAAAACATAATTTGAATAAAAATTTTTTTAAATTAAAGGGCCGTTCCACTTTGAACGCTCGAAAAAAATCATTATTTTTATTATCATTTCTTATTTTGGCAATACAAATACAGATGATTGAATCTCGTTTTATTTTGGCAGTTATATTAGGCATGTTTTGAACTACAAAAAATATTTTTAAAACAGTTTTTGTTCAGTTTCTTTATTATGGTACGTATAAATACGAGAAGCTGTAATAATAAAATAGCTTCACTCCTTACACGACATCTCATCTTGGAATCATCTGAAACAAAAAATCTGTATGAATATCCGCTCTGTCAGGTACCTAAATCAAACATTTATATTGAAACATAACGAAATGGTGGAGGTTCAAACAAAATAATACAAAAAAAGCCTTTTTTTGGCGAGTTTTTCGACTTTTACAATATGATAATTTCAATATTTTTGCTTAACCGAGGTACCGGCCATAACTTAGAGTGGTTTCAATTATCGATATAAATTTTGAATCGATTCGTTGAATAGTTTTTTTTTTAATCGTGTACGGAACGAACAGAAATGGCGTTTTGAGAAAAAGGCGTTTAAAGTTTTGGTTACTCTGAATAGTAGAAAAGATATTAACAGATATAGATACAGATACATATATATAGATAGGTAGAAACAAAATTCCGTTTTTGACTTAGCCGTTAGGAGTCGACAGAGCCATAAACAGGCCACGATCTTTATAGAATTTTCACGCAAGTTTCTCCAAAGTATACACTTTCGAAATTTGTAATAAACAAACAATCGATTATTTCAACCCATCAAAATGGAATATGTCCCTTTAATTTAAAATCATTATTTTTTTTTATTTTAGTAAAACCCATTCTTTCAGTAAATGCTGCTATAAATCACAGCACATTGTACCTGTTAACGAACCTGATACGCACAATAGATTCACTTAACAAGTGCAATACCGTGAAAAATGTCACAATAAATAATAACAATCGAAACGACGTACTGCTCCTCAGAGGATTCAGAAATTTATCGTTTTAAATTCCATGAATTATTGCAGTAATACGTCATGAACTGTTTCGTTCAAATATTTAATCTTAGTTATTTTAAATTGTTTTAACTACACGAAATATATTTATGCAGCAAAATAATGTAAAACATAAAAGCACATACCTGAAATTACAAGTCAGCTATACTTTCTCGAGATTCTACGAATTTTAATAATAATTTTGTTAATATTACAATAATTATTTTATACTTTGTAAATATAATAAAGTAATACTTTACAATATAACTATATAGGCATGCAATAATATCCAACAAAGAACTTAACTATTATCGATTAAAACTCGCAAAGAATTATAATACCTTTTATTTCTATAACATCCACTCAATTTTCAACAATTCTTCATTTTTAATGAGTTTTAGAAAATATCCTAATATATATATGATATATATATATATATCATACCGTAGTTTATATTATTCGCTTTTTTTAAGATGCAGAATAATGAATAACATTCGTTAATCATCGATTATATATATATATATATATATATATTTAAATCCAATTAATAAATTATGTTTTAATCACTCAGTCGATATATTACATACGCAGCTTTTAATTGTTTTTGTAGGTGATTTTTTTAAATTATTGTCGTCCTTTACTTTTGTGATGATATTTTATTTGTGATAATATAATATAATATATAATAATAATATAAAATTATTAGTTATGCATATATACAAAGATCCCATATTCAGTTTTCAACTGAATGTGTTCGTGACGCAATCAACGGAAAGTCGTTGAATAGTTAACTGTTATATAGAAACAGTATGTATATAATGACGTTAAAGCAAATTATTAAAAATGGATCATAATTTTAGAATGATTTATATTGTTATAGCATACGGAAGTTAGGTACATACATATATAGTCCAAATTAGTGCACGAATTACGCTTGTTCCTTATTGGCTGTTCTATTGTACATATAGTTATCGCTGGGGGCATCGCCGCAGTGTCATCTGTCAATATTACGATGTTAACACTGCATCCAAAATAAATGAGATTCAATGAAAAGTGTCAAGAAATAGCGAAAATTGAATAAACATACTTTACAAAATGAATATAATTCAACAAAAATTTACAAGTACGTGAGAAATTCGACACTGCAAACGAAATTATATATATATATATATATATATAAGAAGATAATTCGGATAACTGAGATTGTTTTCCAAAACTACAAAAAAGAAGCACCATACTAATGTTGTTAAAAATAAAAGTTAAGAATTAAAATATATTATATATATTAAAAAAAAAAAAAAAAAAAAAAAAAAAAATAAAAAAAAAAAAAAAAAAAAAAAAAAAAAAAAAAAAAAAAAAAAAAAAAAAAAAAAAAAAAAAAAAATAGGCAAAATAGGTTGTTAGCATTAATTCGGTAGAAAATAATAGAAAGTATTTCGAACGAAATAAAGTATAAATATATATATATAAAGGGAAAAATGAACTTTATAAAAATTCTTCCGAATAAAATATCGTAAAATATACATCGATTATAAAGTCTAGATCAAGTTAGGTTCACGTAATTATAGAGTTCTAATATTTATGTTTTATATGTATTTTATACTCCCACATTGATAAATAACGAGTTACAATGTTCCACGCATTGAGTAGTGTAATTATCGTATATTTTAGTATGCTTTCAATGATCACAGCCTTTGTGATATACAGAAATCAAAAGCGTTATGAAAACCTTTTCTATTAATTAATTCAGCAACGTATATTTTATTATTTATTATTTCAGCGGATGCGGCGGATTCTAACCAAATTCTTATTTGGTTTTATTATTAATTATCTATTATTAAATAATCAGTAATTAATTATTAATAATTATAAATAATTAATTAATTATTAATGATTGTTAATATAATACTTGCGTGTTTTCATTACGAATACATATGAATAAACTGTACGTTATTGCCCGATATATGAGTTTCTCAAATTACAGTATTGCATTCGTGCGTTTCCTTTCTACATTTTTATAGTCTAGAAAGATAAAATATAAAAAAAAAATAAAAAAAATTTTTTTTCTAAAATTCAAATTTGTATATAGAATATAGAGAAATTAAAAATAAAAAGCATAAAAAGCATAAAAAGCAAGAAAATTTAAAAACTTTTAAGTAAATTATTTATGGCTGGCCCTTATTGTGGGCTATGCGAATCTGTATGAGGGAAAGTTAACGGATAAATCAATGCGATAAATGATAAATCAAGCAATGGTCAATGGCTTACTAAATGTTCGAGAATTACTCTCCATCGCATTTAAATGGACCGCAAAGGCCAATTAAAAATAATTCGCTATAATTAAAACTAGCAATCGGATCAAATTTTGTTCCGGTCAGGACTTTACTACAAATTGTACGAAGATCACCGCAATTAATATTGTTAACCGCAGTTTTTTGGGCGTACATACTACAAATCGCGCGAGTGTGTGTGTGTGTGTGCATACGTCTGCTTGGGAATGTCGACATTTCTAATTTACATAAGGGCTATAAAATTAAGATTAACAATATATCCAAATCCAAAGGATTATTTTACACCCTGTACAAGTCAACGTCGTCATAAGCAATGCAACTGCTGTAAACACGCTATGGGGCATTGATATATGCATTTTTACGCGAGATTAACGCCAGCACGCGAAGAGCATCGATCAAAGTGATTATATCTTCAGTCACCATGTGAACGTCATAAGAAACACTGAACCATAATACCCATTGGAAGTTCAAATTCATCGAATATTGAAACACCGCAGGATATTATAAAGACAATAATCATACCTACCTACAATCATACAGATCTGTATACAAAATGTTTGATGTCGTCATATTTTACTTATATATTTTTGCCTCTCATTGCTTGACAATTACAATAACTTTCGAGAATTATTTATTTTGTTATGTTATGCAATGCGTAAGAGGATTTTAAAATTATCTATAATTATTAATTGTTCAATTCCATCCTTAAGGTATGACGGTTCCAATCTTCTGATAAAAATATTCTTTTATGCTAAACGGAAGTTTTAAGAAAATTTGTATAATATATGAAACCCTCGAAAAATTTTAATTTAAGTGAGAGAAATACTATAAGAGTACAGAATGTTATCTCTGCCGCCACGCATGGATACTAATTTGCGGCGAGCAATCAGAGCCTTGTTGAATGTATAACGAGCTTTTCCCTATATGTGCACTTTCACATGGACCACCCAGTATATGAAAACTGTTTCAGCAGAAAATTCACTATGAAAATTGACTATTAACCTATGAAAAGGTCAAACTCAGCACTTGAATATTCAGTGTGTGCTCACATAATATTACATTCTACATTTGGATTCGACTTTGCTTTGACCTTATCCAAGTTTACCGCAGAACTAGCAATTTCGACGAGTCGTTTCCTGTTCTTAAGAGTCATTTTCCGAGTACACGTATATGTCTTTCTTTAATACTTTTTGTTCTCATTGTCCGTCGTTCAATTCTGAACAAAATAATATGCCGTGTAAGTATTCAGTAAATCCTTCAGTAGTATAATTCAAACTTTCAGGAAGTATTTTATGCTTAAAAATTATCTCTTAAACATTTTTTAAGTATAACATTATACTTAAATTTTTCCTTATTTCATTTTATGTATAATTATATACTATTTCGTAAATATGATTTTCATAAGATGAGGAAATTTGAAAACACAAAAGTTGCCATGTTTATAGAATGTTGGAAAAAAAGATAAAGAAACATTTTATCAAAATGTCGATGGAAATATTCAATGCAGTCAATTAATAGTTTATGACGTTCGGCCTTTGCAAAGCCGAAATTTTGCAAAGAGTATAAAGAATATTATTTTCGTCGCAATAGGCGTAAACATAGTTCGTTTTGCGGAAGTAAAATAAAAATATTGTTGAATCATTGGTTTTAACTGAAAAACAGTAAGTGAGGGAGGAAGGATGACTAACAAAATAAGCGATTGAGAGATTTATTTAGAGTGAATCCATGAGCATGTTTGGTTTCAATAAATATCGACATTTTACTGAAAAACAAAATCTTGTCATTTAATATTTAATATTAATATTCTTGTGCAGAGGAAGTGCTGGGAAGTTGAAAATCCTATTATGGAACAAATTTTATTTATTTAAAATAAAATGTATATGAAGGAAGTAATTGCTTTAAAATTACAAATTTTGTGAAGTAACTTTAATTGTATTCGTCACAAAACAATTGTTGTATATATATATATATATATATATATATTTACATGACATTTCTTAAATAATCGATAATTATCGATTCTCTTATATTTATTATGCAACAGTAAAAAATCGAAAATATTGTACTCAAATAAACCTTGAACTGAAATGTTTCTCTTGACAATTTGCATTACGGCGATGGTAGATAAATTAATTTTAACATTTTGAAAAAATATACGTTGTTGCACATAATTTATGAATGTCAGTATAAAATAGTCCGGTCTGACATTAATGTGGACGGAATTTTTTATAATAAGTAGAATTGAGTTAATTAATGCAATTTACGTTTGATATTTAATTCTGATTATCAGTAATATTGTTTAAAAGTATTAAATCCTGAACGTGAATTGTAATAGTTGGAATAATCGTTGATTTGTTTAACAATGAGGTATCGTCGAATTTTCTACGTATTGTTCCTTCTGAATTATGGTAAATATAAATATTCATTCTTACGTTTTTCTGTATCTTAATTAGTAAAGGATATTACTTGACATATTTAATTACATTCTATAACATCAATTTTATTATATGAAAAATATTTACAAAAAAACAGCATTAAACAGTTATCATATCATATAATTATACTATATAAATAAGGGGGGTGAACATACTAAGGACAAACCAGCTTGGAAATATGACTTCAGTGATTTTGAACTTGAATAAATGAACTTATTTTCCCATATGAGTTCACTATTATTATAAAATATTTAGAAGTGTCGGTTGTTTGGAGTCATGTATTAAACCATTCCTTATAAAAGAATACATCGAATACATTGGGTAAATTATAAGTATAATAGCAACTAAGTATGATTTTTTCGAGTTATTATCTCGTTTGTGCTTATTATTTATTGAGTTTATACAATATAATATAACTATCCAATTGATGGAAAAACTTGGCATATAATGTTATATTTTAATTATTATTGAAGAAATATTTATTGTATTATATTTTTAAAACTTCGATGAATTCAACATCTAAAAAATGATCGATCTTATATATAATAGATATATTGCTTTTTCTAATCTAGAATTCCAGGAAGCAGTATCGTTGAAATTCGTAGATAGATGTTACAAATGTTCAGAAAACAGTGGATTATGTCGTATGGGAAAATATCTTAAAGTAGAAAATTGCGCGATGGCGCTTGGTTGCATATCATACTTCGCTAAAGACTTACGTAAGTGTATTTAGAATCTTATTTCTGACATTAATTTTAGCAAAATTACGTTTCAAATCACTTGATTATATTGGCGGCTGTCTTCCATTTATACGATGTCTGCGTACATGCCCATGGTTAACAGGTTTTTGATAATGTATTGATGCCGCTTAATAATTAGTTAATTGTACTATTTTAATGAAGTTAATAATACGTAGTTTACATGAAATACATGAAATACAATAACAGGTATATAGTAGATCTTACTATAGTAATGTAGAAAAAAGAACTAAAATGACACTATATATTCAACTTCTTTTATAATTAATAAAACTTGGGTAGTTGATGACAGGTAGTACAAGAAACTATATTTGTAATTAATAATAATTAATAAATAGCCAGCAATTAAACTGACGTAAATATTCAGTTAAATTGGAACCAACGTGTGAGTTGTAGAACTAACTACAGTAAGATTGTAAACAGAACAACATTTCTGATAATAAGTTTAAGTTTTTTTTTGTGTAATAAACATTACTACTTACAATGAACTATACTATTAAATAGGCTAACCTTTTTTTATGTAGTAAATTTTACAACTTTTTTAGTAGTTGAATAAAGTAAATGTTTAGTTCGGTATGAAATAAAATCTGAATTATTTATTATTTGACTCACGAATATATGATGGTGAAATATAGTATTTTATAAATTAGTTTTACTATTTTTATATAGTTAACCCGTACTTACAGTAACGAACGTTTCGCTTATGTCAGAATATGGCCTACAGAAGGTTAAATAAAAGTTCAATTTTTTAAAATTGTGCAGAAAAAAATGTATACAACCTTGAATATGAACTTCAACGTCAAGATGCTCAAGGTCGTTAGCCCCTAAACCTAACCTTACATTTATGTACATTTTTTAATATTTTACCTT
>JAPYZR010009040.1:0-13918 GCA_030522945.1 Trichopria nigra | reverse complement strand
AATGCAAACAAACAACATGGTCCGTCTTACGCATTGCGGACTGCTGCTTGTAAACAATTTCGAAACATTGCGTACCCGGCCGGGATCGAACTCACGACCAATGACTTCGTAGTCCAGTACGCTAGCGCCTGAGCCACGAAGCCACTATTTTTAATTTTATAACACAAACATATAAAAAGAAGCACATTAATCCATACGGAAATAGAAATAAATATTATATTTCAGCTTCATATATTATCAATGGAATTGTGTGAATGTGTTTGGAGCAAATGTTAATTGGCATATCAAATTCATAAACTTATGGCACTCAGAGCGGGTGCGGCCGAAGGCCGCAGTCCCTAAGTCAATTTAGCCAATGAGGCCGAAGGGCCGAACACGGTCAATCTTGCGAGCAAAGCGAGCTGCGCTCGATAGCGCGCCGGGGGTCCAGTGGGCGGAGTCCCCGGTGGGGTTGGCGGCCGGAAGCCTAGTTTTTTTATTGCATTTTTGGGTTCCTTATGGTCTGAAACCTCGACATTACATGGAAAAATAGGGGTAATTTTTTTTGCCAGCATAACCAAATTCAATACTTCTTCCAACCTACGAAAATATTATTTTTTGGCAGAAAATAAGGATAGAAAACAAGAAATATATATACACACATAGGTCAGTTTTACTTTTAAAATTACTTTTATTCAGTTTTAGTTTTACACTTACCCATGGGGTCCCCTTCTACATATGTCAAAAGTTAAAGTTAATTCATGTCTAATGGAAGAAATATCGGGTATGACCATACCCGAGACAAAAGTTGCTTTCCATTGACGATTACGGGTCCTTACATAAATCTGTGGGTGGGTTGTGTTACCCAAGTAACACTTCTTGATGCGGCTGCAAAGCAATAGCAGCCGCAACGTTCTCGCAGCTAAAATAAATGTTAAAATGATCTGTTGTACAACACGTGTTCTCGAAGTGCGGCGAAATGCCTGCCGCAGGAAAAAGAAGCTAATACGTGACTCTATTTCCGAAGCACTGCAATCTGCCTGCGACAGAAAATCTAGCAGCTGCAATTCAGTATATTTTATTTTGATTTCTCCGTTTATTAAATATTATTATTTTTATACGTTTATGAATTTGGATTTATTAACCAATTTTTTAACACCTATTTGAATATATATGGAATACCGATAGTTCCAGGACACATAGAGATACATTACCGATAGTTCCAGGACAAGTGTATACTTCCAGGACCGTCCTTGAAATTTTTTTGCAAATTACCGACAGATCCACATATATGCCGCATCGTGTAACGGCCAGTCCTGGAACTGTCGGTAATTTGCTAAAAAATTTCCAGTCCACCATCGCGCAAGTCGTCCGATAGCACAATCAACAAATTATATACATATACAGGTTCCAGGTCCGTGCGTTTTCTTATTTTTAAGAGGACTAGGGTTATCACAGAGTCTAGATTCTGAATTGTTTTATAGCCCTGTCCTTGTGATACTTTACGTGTGTAAGTGCTAACGGGAAAAGCTCGTTCTACAATATACGAGATTTGGAATTCACTGTTTGTAGGCTGACACGTTTTTGTTAGATTTTTGATGAGGTTTAAAGTGGTCCTTATCCATATAAGTTAAATGGATCCATTGCAAAATTGGTTAATAAATCCAAATTCATAAACGTATAAAAATAATAATATTTATTAAACAGAGAAATAAAAAAAAAATGTACTGAATTGCAGCTGCTAGATTTTCTGTCGCAGGCAGATTGCAGTGCTTCGGAAATAGAGCCACGCATTAGCTTTTCTTTTTCCTGCGGCAGGCATTTGGCCGCACTTCGAGAATACCTGTTGTACAGCAGTTGCCAATTTCGAACAAAGAAATCGGTAGTGGATAGATTTTTCTGTGGGAAATCTCCACAGAAAAATATATAGATATTCGCCTGCGGGGGCGAAAACAGTATAGGGGATTCCCCGACCTTAAAACGTTGCTACGCAACGTTTTAATGGAATGTCCTGAAGCTATCGGTATGACATGTATATATATATATATATAAATATATCTAAAGTATAATATGGGGACTGTCCCTTAAAACGTTGTGAAGCAACGGGGAATTCCCTATACTGTTCTAGATATAACAACCTATCATGGCTGCAGGAATGACTCCATATGAGCTGCAATATGGTAAGTTATATGGATGTTATTTCGCAAATGATAGTTTCCTCATTCCCCTGTTCCTGGAATTAAAACTTTATATAAAATTGCAGATGAGGCTATATGCAACGGGCATTCGAACAAAAAATTCGGTATCAGAAAATGGATATCCAAAGTCCATAGTGCGATTCAGCATAAAACGCACACATTCTTTCACCGTTATCAAATCTCCTGGGTTATTGACAGATTCATAGGTAGTAATGCTTTCTGATTGAAAAACATCGAAAATGATAAGTTTTTTGTCATGAAATAACAAAATCGAGGAAATTCTCGAAAATATTTGTATCAAATGATATCAACGAGATAGCACAGCGGTGAGCTGGGTGAGTGCTGAAGTTGACCAATCCTATATAAATATTATAACACGCGTGTTACGAACGCGCCACTGGCATGCGGCAAATAGTCGTCGTGGACCAGTTCGCGAGAACATGGCGAGAACATGGCGTCAAGATAAATGAATTATCGAAATTATCAAATTTGGATGGAACGAAAATGATAATATATTACTAAATTATATTATGAAAACGAAATTATGTTTTGAAAACGAAATTATGTGTGGAGTTGACTTATCATTAAGAAAGATTGCAAGACATATCCTTTGGCAAAGAGTAAACGTGATGTGAGATGACTTTTTCATCCATCTTAATTCTCCACAGATCGATCTATTTATCTGTTAAGTCACCAGCTGAGGGCTACCGATCGTATGAGACAAGAGCGGGAGGGCGCTCGTCGGATAGATTTATCCTATGAGAGCAGAAAATAAGGTTTTTGTTACCGAAAAATATTGGTAAATCGGGTACCTATGAATCGAGTCCCGAGTCGATGCTCCCGAGAGTCGACTCGCGTTCGATTGAGGGAACGATTGGAGGAAACCTCGCCACGACCAATTAACAGAGTCACAAGGATTGCAACTAAAAAAGTGTGAAGGAAAAAAAGGGATGATTATATATAAAAAAAGAGGCAAAATAATAACAGGGGTGTGGTGCTATTTTTGTCTTGGGGGCGACTTGCACCTGTGCTCAGAGTCTATTTAAAGAGTAAGAAAAGGAATATTTATTAAAAAGAAAAAAAAAAAAAAAAACAGAAAGAGAGAAAGACCGACGACCTGGATGCCGGTGTTAGCGTGCCTGGGCTAAGTCCTTGGTTGAGCGACGGCGTCCGCGGGAAGTCGGACGATGAATTGTATGCCGGTATTTTCGTGGCTGGGTCGAAGTCCGTGAGCCGGGGCGAGAAGAAAGGAATAAAAACTGGACAAAAAAATATTTCGTGGTTCTCTTCGCCTGGAAGGCTTGCTTTTGTTTTAAAGAAAAAAAGGCAGCACTCGTAAAATAGAGCGACTGCCGATATGCGAGCGTGGGGAGGTGGGAGGGTTAAGGGTGAAGTACTTCGACGCGAGTCGAGGTGATAAGCGAGTGATGCGACCGCCGGGCGCTCTTTTTATGGTTTTTCCCCTCTTTCAAATTTTTGTCTGGAAGGTTCTGGAGCGTTATGGAACATTTTGGATCGGAGGAAAATCACGTTTCCTGGAGTTCCGCTTTTATACACTCAGAATCCGTAAATGTCCACTTTAAACAATAATATGAGGCATATTCAGTATTTTAACATTATCTTTACACACCCAAATACAAATAATAGATTACCTAACTCGGGCGTAAAAGTATACTTTACATCCCAGTTTGGTAATATACTATTTTGAACTTTGTCCATTTCATGATGTTGAATGGATGCTTTCATTATTACTGCTTTATCAGTTTTACTACCTTGTGCTTTGTTATTGGGGTTATTTTTTGTGTATATGGTATAATTTGGAATTTTTATGTAACTTTTAGTTCTAAGATGGGTTTCTGAAATTAATATGTAGTATTTTTTGCTATCAATAAATGAAATTTTTCTTCTTTGCCGTTTTTATAATAAATATAAATTTCTTTTACTTGACTTCATTTTATACGGCGTCGAAGTTTCAAAACGAGTGATTCAGAACCGAATATGCAGGTTAAAGATAATATGCAACAAATTTAAATATTCATATTAATTCACAATAGACAAGTATCGATAAAATAGCAGATAACGCTCCAACGGAAAGTGCTTGAGAGCGAAGAATTAGGCGATAGAATACCATCAGCATTTTTGCCTAGTAGAAAATAAGACTAGTTTATGGCCAATTTATGTGGACTGCATTACTTACTATAACATAGAGGCCGAAACTGGTCTTAATTTCTACTAGGGTATAAATAGAATAAATAAACAATACTGTCATTGATTAATACATTTTTATATTTTTATTAGAGTACGCTACGTCGACAAGTTCATTTGTGCAACGAAGTGTCCCGTTCGGCACGTCTCAACCTCCCGAATGCGTGAAGCTCTCAGCTCCCTCCACAACGAATTTATTTTCAATAGATATTCTAATAAAATCTTCGCCTCTTGTTTTGAAAATGGTCTTCTGCTCATGTCAATCTCGACAATCAATTTGAAAATTCGGAGATGTTAATTACAAAAGTTAAAACTAGGGACTTCGCCCCTGCGGCCTTCGTCCGCCAACCCCACCGAAGGGCTCTGCCCCCTGGACCCCCGGCTCGCCTCGCTCGCAAGATTGTCTTGGTTCGGCTCTTCGGGCCTCAATAATTGAATATAATTCGCGAATGCGGCCTACGGTCGCAGCCGCTCAGTTCATCTTTCGTAAACTTAATAACGTTTTTATAGTTTAATCTACAATATGAGTTTACTCAACCGCAACCATTCCGTGTTCTTTGTTATGAATATTTTATACAAAGTATATACTATACACATAATAACTTTAAATTTAATGTTTCTATGATGATTCCCATATTTATTTGTAATATTCTGAAAACGCCCATTTTTACGACTTCGCCCTCCGCACACTGGCAAGTATTTAATTTGTGCGCACAATTTTGTAAGCCTTTAGTAGCGGTTACATAATCACCTTATTTTGATACTACAACCAAATCTACAGCCCGGCATCCTATTTGAATTGAATGTCAATTTGACACAATTTGAACGTTTCCCCCTTTTCACCGCCCTGTTTTAAACTTTCAATTTTCGAAACTGCATTTAAAATCAGATACCCCGAAAACTAAGTTCTGATTAACGACTTTACAGAATCGAGATTTTGCATCTTTCATACTAAATTAAATTGAACGACCGTAAAAACCCCCGAGCAAGTAGTTCAGTTCGAATTCAAAGTAAATTTTACGAAATAATAAATTTTACCCCCTCTCCCCACCCCCATTTCGAAATGTTGCATTTTTGATACTGAATTTGAATTCAGCGATCCCGAAAACCCCCGAGTCACCAGTTCCGATCAAATTGAAAGTCAATTTTACGTAATAATAAATTTTACGCCCTCTCCCCCCCCCCCCTCCCAATTTCAAAATTTGGCATTTTTCATTGGGCCAAATTTGGACGTACAGTGGACGAAAGAAAGGTCGTATGGACGAACATTGGATGTCCAGCACATCCTTGGATCCATAGGAGGTCCACAATTGGTATAGTAGTTTACGTGGATATGTCCATATGATAATAAAAAATGGAACTCCGAATATAACCACCCGAGGGTCAGGTTGGTTATTCCATTATATATGTTATATATTCCGCGAGTGGAACTCGCTGACTGTCAATCGACGCTCTGGCGTCCGCTTAAGGCTACCGTGGAGGCGACTTTTCTTGCGAGAACGGCAGAATGGAGCTCTCACCGGTGGACATCTCTCGACAGACCGCTGAACTTCGTTGCGCATGAAGGAGAAGGTGAATAGAAAAAGAAAGCTCAAGTTTTCGGAATTCGTTTTCTTTATTTCGTTTCCCTGGTCCGTTGGTCGATTTTGAGGAGGGCTTGGGGGGGGGGGGGGATTTGTACGTACTTTGTACTTCTGAGTATGTACGTCCATTTGACGTCCTATTATGTCCACTTTTCGTACATGAACTTACAATCGTAAAATGATCGTAAAATAATTGTAAAATTGATGTACATTGGACGTCTTGTTACGTCCATTATTTGTTCTGTGCTGATTGGGTGTCAGCTTTACAATGGATAAAGTTACATAATTTCTTAATTTACAGTAAGTGCGACGTTTATATATGTGGTTTATATTTGTTTACAATCTTTTAGAAAAGCATAGATCGCACAACAGGCCAGACTTGTTAGTTTCGCTAACAATGATTCAATGTCTTCAATGTAGCTGATATCTGTGTTTTAGATGCGCCCGTAACAATTTGTTACGCTGCGAGTTGTAAAGATGACAGTTCCAGATTATGTGGTTAATATCTTGGTTCGCAGCACCACACCAGCATTTTGGATCGTTAACAATGCCCTTTCTATAAAGCGATGCTCCCAGGTGGTAGTCATTCGCTCTTCACCGATTAAGGGTGACTATATATTCCCTGCTAAGATTTTTGTCATAGAACCACGGTTTCGATCTGTCATCGTAGAGTTTTTGAAAATAAATTCGTCCTTTATGAGGTCCTAGTTCTTTTAGATCTGCTGTGATTTGAAGTATGGCTTGTCTTTTGTATGATTCATAGTAATCTGTGAAACAAATCAGGTTTGCTGGTTGTTGTTCAGGAACGCATGTATTGGTAGCCTCTTTTGCCATAGTGTCGGCTTCTCCATTTCCTTGTATTGCTATGTGCGAGGGGATCCACGCAAATTTGATGCACCTGTTATTTGAATTCTCTTGCAAAAAAATGTTGCAATTCTCTTTTATTTCTAGAATATATTGGTTGGATTTTATTTCTATTTTTAAGGATTCAAGGCTTTGCAGTGCACATAATGAGTCTGTAAATATTTAGAAGTTGTCATTTTTATGTGTTATCGCTACATTGAGTGCATCATTCAATGCTACTTAAAGAGCTCTTAAAGACTACTTTTAAAAAAGAACTCCGAAATCAGCGCATAAGAGGACATAAAGAGGACTTTATGACCACATTGCGTCCTCTTTTTTACCATTGCTGTCTGGAAAACTGTTTTTGAATATGTCCAAGCCCAACTTAGATCAGATAGGAAGTTGAAGTATATCCAGCAAGTAATAGAGGAGGGGGAATGAAAAAATCATTTACATTTTTAATGGAAAATTCTTACGAACTTGAGTAGTTTCCTCAATTTTCGGGTCATCATCACCAACGAGTGCTCAAAATACTTGTATTCCCGCTCTACCTCAAACAGTGGACAGTAGAAGAGGACGTGTTCAGCGTCTTCGTCATACCCCGGACACGTCGGGCATTCCGCACTACCATGGATGCGGATTTGGTGTAGGTATCCGTGTCTTCTACTCGTCCACTCCGCCACATCCGGGATGAGACGGTAGGTCCATCGCCCCTTGGATGCTGATTCCCATCGTTGTTGCCACTCGTCCATGGTTCTCTTGGACTATTTACCGTGGCCTCTAGCGTCATCGGCACTTCTCTGATGTATACGCCTACCTTCACGGTATCGTTCAGCCCTCCCCGACCACTGAGAGAGCGATGTCGGATACGGTGCGATAGGCTTGGGCCACTCTTAGTGCCACTGTTCTGCACACATGCCGGCAAGTGACTCCGTAGGTATTTTTGCTTCTAATGGCATCCGCCCAGACGGGGCTCCGTAACGATTTACGGAGCTCACCACCGAAGAAAAGACGGATCGACGGTGTTGTTTCGGTCCCCCTATATAGGGCATTATGTACCCAAGCACGCGTGCTACTTTCAACGCCTTAGTGCCTGCGTTCTGAAGGTGTTCATTAAACGACAGTCGCGCGTCGAATGTAACCCCAAGGTACTTAATAGCGTCCCTTATTCTAATCATTTTATCCTCCACTGCAAAAGTAGCGTAATCCTTTTTTCACAGCCGCCAAACAGAGTCCGTTGTTTCTGAACCATCTAGCCACCACCTCAATAGCGTCATCTCCAAAGTATTGCACCTCGTCGATGGTTCTTGCGACGACGATGATTGCGACGTCGTTCGCAAAAACTACCATCGTAACCCCACCCAAAAGCGTTTGTTTGAGCAATCCGTCATACAAGACGTTCCAGAGCAGAGGTCCTAGTACCGAGCCCTGTGGTACGCCTCCCGTGATGTTGTGGGAGCGCCTGACGAAATCGGTGTCGTAGAACAGGGTTCGGTCTGTCAGGTAGCTTGAAATAACCCTTCTGAGCTAGAGTGGTACCTTTAGTTCTTGTAAGGCTAGCATGATGCAACCCCATCTGGCTGAGTTGAAGGCGTTCTTGATATAAAGCTCGATGATGGCACACATCCGCCTGGTATTTCGGCTGCTAGTCATGGCGTTCGTGGCTATGGTCTTCACCCGGTTGACTGCATCAATGGTTGATCGACCCTAACTGAAGCCGAACTGGTTGTCCGAAAGACCTCCAGGTTCGTCGATGGCCGCTTCAAGCCTCCCTCCTTCAGACACGCGCTAAATGTATCCGGGAAGATATCTGGGACATTCAGCGCTGCGTTCTTTACTGCTAGGCCCGGGATTCCATCTATTTCCGGGGCTTTGCGGATAGATATCCTCTTAGCAGCCATCCTCAACTCGGCTTCAGTTATGGCTGGTGGCTCGACTGCACGAGATACTGCCAACAGACCAGTGCCGATAGGTCGTTCCTGATGTTCTGGGGACAAGTGGATGACTATTCTGTCGAGGAAGTGTGGGCAAGATGGATCATTTATTCCTATTGTATCGATCGTGTATCGATCGCTAACCTTTCATTCACGACCCTCTCTCATCGGTTTGGGGTCGATGAAGGTCAGGTCAATTATGGATGACTTACCGCATTTGATGTGGCCTCAAGTAGAGCGCTCCCGCGTTGGTTTGCTTCCCCGCTCCCCCCCCCGTTTGCCCCTGCACGAACCCCCCCCCCCCCCCCCCCCATGATTACTACTGGTAGTCAGGAGGTTTAGCAACAAAATGTTGTTGAAGTATTGAAATGAAGGCATTTTGACGTCATTTCACAGTTCGTTTTTGCTGGTTTATTGATTATCTTACGTACATTTTTCCGCGACAGTTTCGTTAATTCCAAGAATTCGTGCGAGTGAGTTCGAATAATCAAGTAAACAATAATTATAAAATAAATATAGTTTTAAAAATCTCTCGATTAAAGCCCGCATTCCATCGAATTTTTTTTTTTTTTTTATGAGACGCATCAGGATATATAGTTATTGAGGCACGAAGTTTTTTATTGCGTTTTTGAACTCAATATGGTCTGAAACGTCGACATTTCATGATAACAGTCAATTTTGTTTTCGGATCACCAAATTCAATACTTCGATCCAACCTCTGGTATGGGTCGAAGTAAAATAGTAAGCCCAAGTAGAATGGTCTACTAAATTAACTAAAACAAATTAATTAATTTAGAAAGTGAACATTATGTCGGAAATTATGTAAGCAAAGAAATTTTACAAAGTTTGTGTGGCAATTCTGGGGTTCTCCACGATGTCGAACAGACAAGATTAAGCCTGAATGCGGGCCCAGGTGCCGACCGGATGCAAAAGTTAAAAGTTGAAAAATAATAAAAAATTAAAAAGTAAAAAAAAAATAAAAAAAAGTTCAAGTCACTACAACAAAATAAAATTGCCACAAACCGCGGACAAAACAAAAAAAAAAAAAAAAAAAAATACGACACAAAAAAACTGTTCGTACACATGTACCGCAAATAGAGTCCTACGTGTGAACGCGTGCAAAATGGCAGACTAGAATTCGCCGCACGAAGAGCGGTATCATTCCGTCATTTCCTAATGTTCAGTCGGCCGGAGTACGGACTCCCACAACCGGACAATTCCTTTTTTCGCAGTCGTCGGCGATTGCGAACCCGCGTGTCCTCGAGTCTTTGAAAACAAAAAAGAAATCAGCCTACATATATAGACGGCTGTAATACGTTTGTTTTCCTTTGCGTGTCGAAAAATAACTCAAACGCAACAAACACGCGGTATCCCCTTTTTTCCTCGTTCCAGGCGTCGCAGAAATACCTACTGCGCTCGATGGCAATCGAAAGAATTTCGATCAAGGCACGCATACAATGAACGAGCACGAAAATCGTAACGCCGGAATCTCGTGGATTACAGGTGGAACCGAAGCTCTAGCTGAGCCCTTATTACGCGAACACACATAAATAGCCCGCTACCATCTTACAGGAGGGAGCTGCAGACCATCAGGACTGAGACCACGTGATTTATGTTAGCGAGACCGAAGCATGCTTAGGAAGAGTGGAACAGTAAGTCGAGTGTCGTGCAGGGGGGATGTGCTGAGGATATAGTGGTATAATAAGTATTAATCGGCAGATTTCGTTTTAAATGTCGTATTTCCGGAGTCACCCATGGCGCCCGCGGTCGATTACGTAATCATGTGATCCAGCGATGCCGAAATTGTATGGTTGGCCGAAAAAAATTGACTGATAGAGATTGATCTCGTCGTTGTATCTCCGACCGACCTCTAGCTAATTTACCATTCTCTGGCCTTCTTTTCCGAGGATTGTCCGCAGAATTGTGTACCTCGTAGTATTCGTCCTCGCTCCAATCTCGACTCCTGTCATGCGCTCTCCTTACACTTAATTGGCGCGGTATAGCGTTTCTATACCTTAGTTAGCTAGGTCGTTACAAATTTTATAAATACATTCATATATAAAGTACAAAATTATTATTAAGTTCACTAAGGTGGGAATTAGATAAAGGATGCTTAATATCAAATGTTAATAAGTTGAAAAGTTTAAGACAAAATAATGCTTAGAGATTGTTTTGTTAAAGAGGCGTAATCGCAATTCGTAAAATCACGGCAAGTAAGTACTCGCGGAGTATAGTTTAAGTAGTTGAAATGGTAGAGAATCGTTGTAAGTCTGTGGCCGGCAACGAAGGATGTCGCGGATTTAGAAAAAATTTCAATTTTACTGTGGAAAAAAATGTATTCGATAGTAATTATATTAGAATTAGTTGAACATTCAAGGGTAGAGTATTCTCGAGACTATGAAAGTAGCATGTGACACCACCATCTAAAGTGTAAGGCCAACCCTCCTTTTGTGTTTCTCTTTAATCCTTCCTTCGCTCTATCGTTGTTGCCTTACCTATTTCTCCTCCTTCTACTTACTCTGTAAGCATTCTTCAAACTTACCTGCTCTCCACCCTGTATCTACCATCACTTTATTCCTTTTCAATTCCTCCCTTACTATATATCTCGGAGTGCTACCATTTACCCCGAGTATCCACCTCAAATATTTTGTTGGAGAGCTTCTATTTCTCTCCATTCCTTGAATCCCCATATCTCCGCTCCGTATAGCAATATTCCTTTCACAATACTACCAAATAGCTTTAGTCTCCATCTTATGTCCCCTTTGAATTTTCTCTCTCCGTAACTCCATATCCATCCCATCGACACTCTTTTTTATCCTACCTCTTGCATGTTTCGTTTCCCCTCCATATATTGACACCCAGTATCATAATATTTATATTCCTTCACCTCTTCTAGTCTTTAATTTCCTCACCACCAGCACCTTTCCTGCTCTCTCCCTCCTTTCTTCCAAAAGACCATCACTTTGGATTTTTCTGTACTCAGCTCCAGTTTTTTCTCTTTCAAATACATTTTCAACCTGCTTATCATCATCCTTAGCCCTTCTTTTTCTACCGCCACAGCCACAATATCATCAGCATATTCTAATGACATCTTCTCTCCTCCCATTCTCACTCCACCTTGCCCTTTCTTTAATTCCTCCTCTTTATTCGCCATATAGATATTCAATAGAGTTGGACTTAAAAGACACCCCTTTTTCTACCTAGGATTCCTTCGATACCTCCTTTCCTATCTTTACCGCACATCTTGTCTCCTCGTATATCTCCTTTACTCTTTCTATCAATATCTCACTTATCCCCCTTCTTCTCATAATTTCCCATAATATATCCCTATCTATTTTATCAAATGCCCCTTTCAAGTCCAAGAAGAAAGCCCGCAGCTTTTCTTTTCGCTTAACATTATTTCTTCTAAATGTTTTAATATCTTCACGTTTCCTATCGTTACTTTTCCTATCCTAAATCCTGCCTGACTCCATCCTCCTTTTTCATCCAATCTTTTCACTAGGTTTTTGTTGAGAATATTCGCATAAATCTTATACGCCGTACTCATTAATTTCACCCCTCTCTAATTTGTCACGTTTTTATCCCCTTTCTTCCATATCGGGACTGTAATCCATACTCTCCATTTATCCGGAAAACCTTCTCCTTTGCAAATTTTTCTGCAAATTTCCTCTAACTTTCTGCTCACTTTATCGCCTCCCACCATCCACACTTCGTTTCTTATCCCATCTATTCCCGCCGCCTTTCCTTTCTTTAGTCCTTTTATTTATCTATTTATTTCCTATCTACTTATTCCTTCTCCATCCATCTTCTCTCTTCCTCTTCATTCCCTCTTTGTCTCCCTTTTCCCCCTCAGCGCGTTTTCTCCCTTTAATCATTTTTCGGTTGTGAGCACATTTCTTTAAAAATTTTGTTCCTTCATACATTTGCATGCCCCGTTCCACACAAACTCTTTCCCACTCAGCCATGCTTCTTTGAACCAACTTTACTTTCCGACCTCTTTCTTTCTGTCTCTTTGCCCATGTCCTTATCTCTTTCTGTCTTTCTCTTTCCTCCCTCGTTAAATAGTCGTCTATATACACTTTCGTCCCTATAAATTTTTTCTTGTTTACTATTATATATCCTTTTAATATTACTATCAGCAACACTTTCATTCTCTCGCTTGATTTCCTATTTAAACGCTTCTTTTATTTTATATCTTTTTCTAACCAACCTAATGTTTTCAACCCCCCCCCCCTTTCCATCACCCATTTCTTCCTCTTTTGTTCGTTGACTCGCGTGCCTCTACTTCTCTTCTTCTTTTCCGCTGTCTGATCCACTTTCTCTTACTCGCTTTGAAACCCACGATATCACATTCCCGCTGCAAGCCCTTCTTTCCATTCTCTCCTTCCCGAGTTGTTCCACATTCGTCGGTTTCCCTCTCTTCTATGCTATATACCTTTGCCTTTTTTGTAGACCCTAGAGAGGGGTATCGGTGAATCGGAACCCGTTGTTATTATATTATGGTTTCCGTCGGAGTCAACGACCCGTCGAATACGCTTTCATCAACAATAAACCGAAAATGACTAGGTATGATATCGAAAGATGGATATTAATATTAGAATATAATCCAGCTTTACAGCTCTTAAATTAAACAAAATAAAAAAGTCCAATAACTTACATATAAGCTGGAGAACAGCGCCGGCGTTTCATCACGTTCAGCTCGTATTATCAGCTCATATTAGTACGAAATAGTCTAAATTATGCGGAGCGTGAAAATTTATGTCTGCTTCACTCACTCAAAGCTCTCGTTGAGAGTAAGATAAGCGCTGATAATATGCGTGGTTTGATATCTCACCCAATCCAAACCGCGCCCCGAACAATGGCTCGTAATGTTTACCCGTTGTCCATCCATATTGCGGCTATAGCAATATCACCGTCATACCACACACCGGCCTTATTCCGGCGACACCGTTCGCTGATCAAGTAGATATCAACGCCCGTTTCGTCGGTCTACACGGAGAACAATTTTAACATTCATATTCCATGCCATACACAAGTTTCGCCCTGACGGCAGCGTGATCTTCCGTGAAGCCCACTACCCAACAAACGGAAAAGTATTGAATCCGGAATCTGCCCACTTTCGGATTGATTACGTTTCAATTCTGTGTAAACTAAGATAATAAATTGTAGGATTGAA